>JAJOOO010004027.1:0-74351 GCA_029582685.1 Solanum piurae | reverse complement strand
TTTTCATTTTAATTATGATTTAGCTTCCGCATCAATTTATTATCTTTAGTATGCTCATGATCATGCCAGCAGGGTTAGCTTGGGATCACTTGTGGTCCTAGGTCCCGTGTCCGCGTCTCGGGGGTAGTCTCGGGGCGTGACAATTTGGATCATGTTACGGATGTTGAGATTGAGGCTCCATCCTGTGGGTTTATTCCTGTGGTGTCTGAATTTAGTGAAGTGTTTCCAAATGATTTGCCTGGTATGCCTCCAGATAAGGATATAGATTTTTGCATTGATTTAGAGCCTGGTACGCGCCCCATTTCTAACCCTCCATATCGCATGGCTCTGGCAGAATTGAGATAGCTTAAGGGTCAAATCCAAGAGCTTCTTGATAAGGGATTTATTCGCCCTAGTGCTTCCCCATGAGGTGCTCCAGTTTTGTTTGTTAAGAAGGATGGTAGTATAAGAATGTGTATAGATTACCGGCAATTAAATAGATTCACTATTCGAAATAAGTATCCTTTGCCTCGGATAGAGGATCTCTTTGACCAATTGCAAGGGGCAACAATTTTATCTAAGATTGATCTAAAGTACGGTTTCCATCAATTAAAAATTAGACCGGAAGATGTGTCTAAGACGGCGTTTAGAACTCGTTATGGGCACTATGAGTTTTTGGTTATGTCTTTTGGTTTGACCAATGCGCCTGCAACTTTCATGAGTTTGATGAATGGGTGTTCAACCCATTTCTTGATTCCTTTGTGATAGTGTTTATTACTGATATTTTGGTTTATTCGAAAAATGAAGAAGAGCATGCCAACCATCTTCGTACTATTTTGGGTGTTCTTGGGAAGCAAAAGTTATATGCCAAATTTTTGAAGTGTGAATTTTGGTTGAAATCGGTTGCATTTTTGGGACATGTAGTTTCAAAAGAAGGGGTAATGGTGGATCCTCAAAAGATTAAGGCGGTTAAGAATTGGGTTCTGCCTAGTTCTGTGACGGAGGTTAGAAGTTTTGTGGGACTCGCTAGCTATTATCGTTGATTTGTTAAGAATTTTGCTTCCATTGCCACCCACTTGACAAATTTGACCAAAAAGGAAATACCATTAGAATGGACTAAAAAAAGTGAAGAGAGCTTTCAAAGGCTCAAGACTCTTTTAACCACCGCACCTATCCTAGTTTTATCGGTGGAAGGTAAGGATTTCATAGTTTATTGTGATGCTTCTCATTCTGGATTGGGCGCTGTGTTAATGTAGGATACAAATTTTATAGCCTATGCGTCGCACCAATTGAAGGTGCATGAGAGAAATTATCCAACCCATGATTTGGAGTTGGCGGCGGTAGTATTTTCTCTTAAGATCTGGCGGCACTATTTTTATGGTGTTAAGTGTGAAGTGTTTACTGATCATCATAGTTTGCAGCATGTGTTCACTCAAAAGCATCTGAATTTGAGACAACGAAGATGGATGGAGTTACTCAAACATTATGATGTGACCATTCAATACAATCCAGGTAAGGCTAATGTTGTGGCAGACGCTTTTAGTCGGAAAGCGGTAAGTATGGGTAGCTTAGCTTACTTGAGTGTAACCAAGCAAACTTTGGCCAAGGAAATGCAGACCTTAGAGTCCAAATTCATGCAGTTGGGCATCTCTAAAAGAGGCGGGGTATAAGCTAGTATTGAAGTGAGGCCACATTCTTGGATAAGATCAAGGCCAAACAATTCGAGGATGAAAATTTGAACGAACTCAAGAAGAAGATGGCGAATGGTAAGGCACAATAGGCCACTCTTGATGCGGATGGTGTACTCAATGTTAAAGGGAGAATTTGTGTTCCTCGAGTTGATGACTTGATTCAAAAATTGTTGGCGGAATCTCATGGTTCACGATATTCTATTAATCCAGTGTGACCAAGATATATAGAGATTTGAAACAAATTTATTGATGGTCGGGCATGAAGAAAGACATAGCGGAGTTCGTGGCTAAGTGTCAAAATATATGAGCATCAAAGGCCTGTAGGTTTACTTCAAAATATGCCAATTCTGGAAATGAAGTGGGAAAGAATAGCTATGGATTTTGTGGTTGGTCTTCCCAAGACTTTGGGGAAGTTCGATTCTATTTGGGTAGTGGTTGATAGATTGACCAAGTCAATCCATTTTATTTCGGTAAGAATAGATTATAATGCTGAGCAATTGGCTAAGATTTATGTGGAAGAAAGAGTGAGGCTGCATGGCGTGCCCCTTTCTATCATCTCAGATCGTGGTACCCAATTCACTTCCAAGTTTTGTAGGAAATCGCATGATGAATTAGGCACAAACTCACTTTTAGTACAACCTTTCACCCACAGAAAGATGGACAATCTGAGAGGACTATTCAAGTGTTGGAAAACATGTTGAGAGCATATGTGATTGATTTTGGAGGACATTGGGATAAATTCATACCTTTGTGTGAGTTCTCCTATAATAATAATTATCACTCCAGCATTGATATGGCACCATTTGAGGCATTATATGGGAGGGGATGTAGATCACCCATAGTTGGTTTGAGGGTAGAGATGTGAAACCTTTGGGGGTTGATTTAGTAAAGGACGCTCAAGATAAGGTGAGGAGTATTCAAGGTAGACTTCTAGAAGCCCAGAGTAGACAGAAGAAGTATGCAAATCACAAGGTAAGAGACATGGAATTTCAGGCGGGTGTGAACATTCTTCTTAAGGTATCACCCATGAAGGGGGTGATGAGATTTGGTAAGAAGGGTAAGTTAAGTCCGTGATATATTGCTCCCTTTGAGGTTCTTGAATGCGTAGGGTCGGTGGTGTATAGATTGGATCTACCCCCTAATCTATTCAGAGTTCATCCGATATTTCATATGTCTATGTTGAAGATATATCATGGTGACAGAGATTATATCATTAATTAGGACTCAATTGTGTTAGACAAAGACCTCCAATATGAGGAGGAACCGATTGCTATTCTTGATCGTGATGTGCGTAACTTGAGGACCAAGGAGATTAAGTCTGTGAAAGTTCAATGGAAGCATCGTCCAGTCGAGGAAGCTACTTGGTAAAATCGAGAGGGACAGGCGAGACAAGTATCCCCATTTGTTCGTCGAATTAGGTACTACTTCATTCTTCCTTAGCCTACTTTTCCTAAGTTTTGTCACTCGGGAACGAGTGATGGGTAAATTGGTATCTATTGTAACGACCTGTTCCCGTTGTTATAGAAATGCCAACGGGGGAAAATTAGGGGCCGAAAAAACTTTTTCGTAGTATTTGAATTTCCCAACCTTGTCAAGATTTGGAGGAAATCAGAGTCACCAAGGTGTAGGGAAATCTGGTAGCAATACGATGAGTTGTTTTTGATTTTGATTGCATGAGTAGTTAGATAACTTGTTAACGAACCTGTATGACTTTACATAATTAAATTTGAATGAGTAGATCTCCGGAAATTGATCTTAGCATGAAAGGTATTTTCTGAGTGTTGCTGATTTGAGGTGTGTTGTGGAATGGGGATTTAAATTCTTTAAAAATAACTTTCTATCTCGTTAGGGCCGCTTTGGTGGGCGTTTCTTCCGCTTTGGCGAGCTGCTGTGGCGGGCGAGACGTGACTTAAAATTGAAGACGTAAGACGAATAACTCACTGGTTCGAGAATGCTGCTCTAGCGGGCACTCTGGTCACTCTGGCGCCGCCGCTACAACGGGATGAGGGCCGCTGTGGCGGGCTTGACGCGACATAATGTCGTTAATAAACCCCTAAATGATCTTATTTGGCACTTCTCAACTTTTAGAGCTAAGAAACGACCCCAAGCGATTTCTACTCGTTTTTCACCATTCTTGAGGTTAAAGGTAAGATTTTCACTCCCCGAATCCATTTTTTGATCCGTAGAATGCAATAGAATTGGTGAATATTGATGGGAGAGGGTTTTGTTATGAATTCTATGGTGAAGACAACCCTAAATTGGTTAGTTGGGATCATGGGTTTGATCTAGGGTTCATAGAATTGCTAGTAATCTGGGTAATTAGCGATTGTTTATTGATTTCTGTATTATATTGATTATTTGTAGACGAAGAACAAGCGGAACAAATCCCAAAAGGGAAGGATCAAGTTTTTTAGGGTTTCAAGCTTGTTTCGAGGTAGGTGATGGTTGTGATTCTATGATTGTGTGATGTATTCTTGTTATGGCTTCATTATGATGCATGCTGGTACGCGAATGTTGCATGCTAGTACGCGAATGTTGCATTGTTGAATCACACTTGTTGTAAATGAGAAAAATGAATGATTGTATGCCATAAATCACTCTTGAATGTATGACTTGAAAGTATACTTGTGTTTGTGATTGTGGTGTGATGGATCAACTAACTTGGATCGGATTGCCACGTTTCGGCATAAAATGGGATCGGATTGCCACGTTCCAGCATAACTATGAGATCGGGTACCACGTTCCAGTGCACTAACAGTTTGGGTTTGGGTTCCATGAGAGGACCAACTACTTGAGATAAATGTGTAATTGTTGAAGCATAGGATATCCAATATTGTATATGTTCGTTATATTGCATGATTATATTGTTGTTATTAACTTGTTTATGTTGCACTAGTGGGATAGTCACGTGATCCTACCAGTACATGGTGGTTGTGTACTGATTTTGAACTTACTCTTATTTTTATTGAGTACAAGGCATCTTTAAACGGCTATTGACATACCTCGCTTAAAAGATCTGTGATCGTCAACTTCGAATTCAAGGGTGAGCTAGCATCTTCCGGGCTGTCATGGAATTCTCTTTCGTCTATGTCCACCATATCCGGACTTAGACAATTGTTTTAGCTAGTTGATAGTTCATTAGATTGGGGTTGCATCCCTTCCTGTTTTAGACTTGGTTATCATTTAGTAGTTTTGGTACATTGACTTTCCGGTTCTTGGTTGTTTACTTCCGCATTTGTTTAGCTAGTTCTTTAGAATCCTTGTTGAAGTAATGGAAACTTCTTAGTTTATTTAACTTGCTCTCATAACTTAAATGCCTTAGTTTTTAGATTATTTGCTTGAGTTTGGGTTGTAGTAGTGGTTCTCCCACTGGAGTGTTAGTGTGGGTGCCAATAACGACGGTCTGGGTCGTGATAATTATATTAAATTAAATTAAATCCTAATTTTTCTCTCCTAGCTCTTACTCATCAAATTGAATGCTTAAGAAAATACTAGAACTAAAATTTAAAATTTACCCTGTAAACTCCGACTCATCAAAGTAAATTAAATAAAATTTTAATTTTACTCTCGCAACTCCTACTCATTAAATTAAATATTTAAGAAAATATCACAAAAACTAAAATTTGAAATTTGTCCTTTTGACTTCTACTCATGAAATAAAATATTGTAAAGAATGAGAGAAACCACTAATTTCTTCTTGAAGACATAATGCATTACCATAATCTTGATAACTTTCCTATATATACAAGTTTCTTCAGTATCCCTTTGCCTTCAATCCTCTTTCATTTGTATTCTCAAACAATACAAGTTATCAACCTATGTAAGTTTCTTCATCAACTCTCTGTTTTTTTTGTAAAGAAATAAAAGTTAAATTCTTGTTTGTTTCCATCAATGAAAGAGTGATCTTTTATGTTTTTTTTGGTCGTGAGGTTGTTTAATCAGATGGTTTAGGGTTTGATTTCTGTATAAAGTTTTGATCTTTATTGTGAATAATACCTCATTTTTCATTCTAGAATATTCATGGACTGCAACAAAGAAGATGCCATAATTATTGAAGAGATGATGAGAAATAAAAAGAAGACATCAACAAAATCTAGTGAAAATTGTGAAGCAAGTGCTTGTCTGTTTGGGCAGAATTTTTAGTGTCTCAATGAGGAAAACTGGCGGCGTAGACAACGTTTAATTATCTAAGTGATGAAGAAGAAGATGTTTCTAAGCGATTTAAGGGGTTTGGATATTCCTCTCCTACAAAGGAGTCCAAGGTGCAACGATTTTCCTTTGAAGAGAGCTTGCAGAACACAGAGCATGAAACTGAGACTACAATTGAAGCATGAGGATTGGTACAATTCAAAACCTTTGTTTGAGGTAAGATGAACAAATCTTGTTGATACTTAAGTATGTTTGAGGTACCACTTGAAACTATAGGTATTACCTTGAATTTTATCTTTGTTAGAAAAAGAGAAAAAAAGGGAGAGATATTTACCTGCGATCCTAACTCCTGATAGGAATTGTAGTCGAGACTTGACTATGTTTTCATATTCTTTATACTTTTAAAAAATAGAGATGAGAAAGCGCCCACCTCTTAATATTTTCAAAGCATTTTTTTAGATTCTTTTCTTTAAAAATAATAATTTGCATTTCCTTTTTTGGGTTATCCATTGTAAAATGTGACATTAGGCTAATCTCGTTAGTGTGAGACACTTATTTTACTTTATTGGGCCGTTCGTCAAAAAAATGTGATATATCTTTTTTCTTTATGCTTTGAATATCGCAAGAAATATTATTTTTCTATTTCATCATGTTCATATTGTACATTTTCTACTGACGATCTTGTCTCAGATTCTTTGCAGTATTAATCATCTAAAGGATTGAAACTACATTTGGCATGATTCCTGGATAAACAAAATATGTAGGCGCCATGACGGCTCGGTCATGTACCTATTGTGATTTTCTTTTATCTTCTTAATAAAAATCGGAACAAAATTTATTGGACAGATAATTGGAGATCATTTCGAGATTTTTCAAGAGATCTATCAATGGATTCTCAAATGTCCCACCGATGGACATGCATTTATTTTGTCCAAAAATATCCTACTGATGGATCTTTCTCATTTTTCCTACCAATGGAAAAGCAGTTATAGTGCAAAATATCCTACCGATGGATTCTCATGCATCCTACCGACATACATGCTTTTATTTTGCCAAATATTCTATCTATGGATTCACATTTGTCGTATCAAATGGACTGACAGTCATTTTATCACCATACTTATATTCTGTTGATAGATTTGTTTGTCTTTTTAATAAACTCACACCACACTTCAACAATCAGACGAAGGTTATTAACATGCATGGAATTTGAAGCAAGAATGACTTCCAATAACCAAGATAATAGCGTATTCACAAAAACATGCAAAGAAGATGGTAGAAAGTATCGAAAGGGATGCTACCCTTTTCTTTAAATTATGCTCTACTATTGAATTTTATCTTGGTTTTTTGGAGAACATCCAAAAGGATGCATCTCAATTAAGGCACAAGTGTGGACTACGCCGACAAGGACACAACACAACGTGAAACCTTTTGATAACAAATTGAGGAGCGACTTCCATCACATTCAAACACCAATTTTATACGAAGGTCATATGTTGGACCAAAATTTTAGTTTTCAATTTTATTTGTCTATGATTTCTTGAATCAATCATATCCATCGAAAGGGACAATTGTTGGCATTTTGGCCTAACATTTTCAAAATTCATAACTTATAAGTTTTATTCATTCAATAGTTCTAAATACATTTTAAATATAATTCTTTTAAATAGATTTATCGATACTTATCTTTATTTCTCAAACTTTTAGGATTTTTATCAATTAATATTGATTACATTTTTTTGTCACAATTGGTTGAATATTCTCATATATTTGTTCAGTTTGATTAAATCATTATTTTTTTATTAAATTGCATTTCTTACATGTCATTCATTTCATTCGTTACACTAGTTAATATTCATTTTATTTGCTAGTTTTATTAATATTCATTTTTGTCTTTTTAGCACAATCTAGAAATACCTTTAAATGAGGATAATAATTATATACACAAATATTTTTTTAAGACCACAGTCTCAAGCCCACGATTTTAGCCCATTGTATAACTATTTCCTATTTAAGTTTTTAATAAGTAAACAAAATTAAGTGGGTGGTAGGACGTTTTCAAGAAGGGAAAAACCCTATAAACAAATTTCTATGCTATTCTAAAAGAACAGCCGCCACCAAAAGCGCCTATTTTTTTCCGGCGACAACCTGATGTTTGCGTAATCAAGACACAACTTCCGATGCAATTGTCTACGATCGTGCAATAGTATAGTAACCCAACCAAGGGTTGGGGTTGAGTTCCAAGGGAGTGGTCTTGAGAATTAATAAAAAATAAAATTAAGTTCTAATTAGTCGTAGCTAAAGACATTAACGAATAAAAATATTTTAAATCAAAGGGGGGTGACACAGAAGTGTCAAGTATCAAATGGGGTTTTTGTCACAAGTGAGCGAAAAATCAGCAAAAACCGCGAAAACAACGAGAGATACTAAATTTGGAGACGAGATTCTTGGGATGTGATTGGAATACGAGTTAGACTAGATCATTGGGTACATGCATTTGATATAAATTCGTTGATTATTTGTGACTAGGCAAGACTATAATGTGGGTAAGCTTTCTCTCGAACAACTTACCCCGAATCAAATGGGTTCCTCCCGGACATCCACTAGCCGCATGAAGAACAACCTCTGCCTTACACCACTCACTCTCTCGAGCTGAGTGTGTAGGAGAAGGACTAGGGTTCACTCTCTCGAGCTGAACTTCATGTCGACCCAATCCCACTGGCCATCAATTTAGTAGTCTTAGTTTTACGACCTCTCTCTCGAGCAAGCCGAAAACACAAAGGTGAAATCGTATTTGCAACTACAATTTCATTAAGTTCCACCACAACTACTAAACGAAATCACATTTAAACAACAAATAAACCATAACCAAGCAAGACCCAACAATTAATCTAACCCATATCCACTAAATCACACCCCAAGAATTGGGGTTTTAGTTAGACATGTAAAAGAGATAGAAATTTATACCAAAATTAGTTTGCATTCAAATGGGTATGAAGATTTAACTCTTGATACAAGCCAAAAGTAAAGAATCCAACCAAGCCCAAATCCTTGGAGATGAAACCCTTTGGACCTTCAAGTTCTTCAAAACCCTCTTCAAACTTAGAACTCAAAAATAAAGACTGAAAAGTTATTGTTCAAGGCTAAAACTTCGATACTAAGCTACAACTCTTAACGAGTATTTATAGATTTAATAATTTGGTGCTGCAGCGGATCACTCGGCGATGTTAGTCGGGATCGCCGATCAACTCGGCGATCCGCCCTTTGGTCTAGTTCATCGCTGTCTTGCTCTTCCCTTAAGCATCGTCGTGTTTTGGATAATTGGGGGACATAATACTGCTTCATGGAACTACTCGGCGACACACCGACTGTTCCTTTACACCGCCGATTTGATCCTTTTCTCCGGGGCTCATCTCACTGGCACAAAAGGCGAGGATGGGACCTGTTGGCGACACGCCGAATGGGTTCAGCGATCCTCAAGTCTTCACTTGTTTGTTTTTTCAGCTGCCTTTGTCCCTTTTTTGCTTGATTGTGTCCATGCTTTGTATCCAAGCCTATATACTTGAAACTTAAGGTATCTTATCAGTTTTTGAGACAAAATATGCATTTGAGGACACTAATCCTATCAAAATATGGCCCTAAATGAGTCCAATTTGTGGACTCATCAACACCCCCAACTTAAACTTTTGCTTGTCCTCAAGCAAACTCAAGTTCAGCCGTTCAAAAAGAGTGTCTCAAATAGTGCCACACAAGACTCAATTTACTCATGCAAAGATCAATTGTGCACTCAAAGATTCAAGTTGTGACTCACCAATATAAAAGAATCTCATGCTCACAATACTTGCTTCAAATGCAAGTTCAAGCTCAACCAAAGTGTTCAAATGCCCTCACACAAAGAATGATTCCATATTCACACACAAAGGCATAATCATTTAAAGTTTCGGAATTAAATGCAACGCTCACTCTCACAAAGAAGAACACAATGCGTGCTTTCACCCATAGGCTTACCCATATTTTCCAATCAACATTTGTTTCAGCTCACTCAAGATCAAAAAGGTCTTTCTAAGGCTTGTAATAGGGATGAGTGCATAGGTATGGTCATTTAGGCTTAGTGACCTTTATACTCATGAAATATGGTGGTCACAACACTTCTTTTCCTCTTCCTTCATCATTTTTTCTAGTGCTCATAAGTCATCCTATTATTCACTTCCCATGGATTTTCGAAAACCCCATTTCTTTTGTACTTTATTCCACAAATTTTCTTTTTCATTCTTTTCATCTATTTTTTTATATGGAGGGGTTCCATTTTTCTCAATCATCATGGGTTAAAGGAGACTTTCCTTGCAGTTCTTCACTTTTCCTTTTCTTTTCACCACACCCTCAGCTTAGGTTTTTGGCCTAAGTTGGCTATTCAATCAACCACAAATCAAGAGGATTATAGGTAGTGGATTAAGAGAGGTCTAGTTTTCATCAAGTTTCTTCCAAAGAAGGGTAAGGTTCAAGGGGTGTTCAAGAGAGGTTCACACGCTCACAAGGTAGGTCACAAAAGAGGTATATGTCAAATTGGCTCACACTATTCAAAATTGCCTAAGATCATATCAAGAGATATCTTTACTTAGTCGATCGGACCAATGGGGAAAATTCTAGGATCTATCATGCATGTTTCAAAGTAAGCTCATCACACTAGGCATTTACACAATAGTCAAAAAAGACTTCACACTTTCGCTAGTGTGCAATGATCATCACAAGAGACTCAATTTGATCCTAGGTTAGTCAAAACAAGATGCAAAAAGTTCACATATTATCTATGCAACTTCATTTGGTCTCATCGTAGACGGACATTCATGTTCGTTCGATCATGAGCACTATTTAGGTCATCCATATTAATCAGAACCGAGACTCAAATTTTGCAAAAGAACAACCACATTCCCACACGAGAGGTGGGAAGGAACGGGTGTACCTGAAGGCTCAGAAGCTGGAGTAGGCAAAGGGACATCGACCTCTGGGAAGTATCTACCAGAGCTGCTCTCCTCCTACAAGGCCCTTACATTCCTTCTCATTTATGGTTATGCCCTGTGCTTTCTTTTGAGGTTGCATGGTTAGATTTGTATGTACCATATATGTAAAAGATCGGGACAAATTAGGAGAAAATCAAACATAAGCACAGAAAATCTATTGCAGACAAACTCGATTCGGCGAGTCGCCAAACCTCTTTGGCGAGCTAAGTCGAGCTCGCCAAAGGGATTGGCTTGAAATAATGGCAAGTCGGTGATATGAAGTCCCTTTTGGTGAATCGCAGACAACTTTCAGTGATCAAGGGTTTATCCACCGAAAGTTACAGTGCACTAAGGGTTCAAGGGAATATACAAAGGGCGGTCAAGAGTACTTTCGGCGAGTCGCCGAGTGCTCTCAGCGACTAAAGGCTTCTCGCTGAAAGTTACAGACTCAAACATCCAATTTGACACAAAATTAAGAGCGAGATGGAGACATTAAGAGATCCGTCGAGAGGTTCGGTGAGCTCGACCCAGGTCGCCAAATGGCTCAACGTTACCATTTTCAATCCACCTTCTCGAATTCAACCCCGCAACCCCCAATAGAAAAATCAAAGCATGCACTAATGAAATTCAAACAAGACCCGTACTACCCATCACCCCGGGATACTTAGAGTTTTCCTGGTTTTGCCAAATTTGGCCATTTGATGATATTTGCTCTTAAAAGTGGTGTCACCCGCTCTATCATTGAGCAATTTTCGTCATTTAGCACAAATATGGGCTACTCAGACTTCACCCAATCAATCTAAACAAATGCAAGAACAATCCAATACAATTTCATTCATTTAAAAGCATGAAAACTATGGGCATTTGACGATCAAAACAATATGGGCAAGATTTTCAAATTGAAATAGGCATATACGCATTCTAATCCTATCAGAGAGGCCCAACACACAACAATACAATACGATCGTTGTAAATGAGTACAAAATTTACAAAAATAAACTCGGGGTTTCAAAACACTAATCGTTTGTGCCGATTAAATTATTTTAAAATGCTAGGCGGCAATGTAATCCAACTCCGAGCACAAATCATCCAACCAAAATACTAGTAAACTGTGAAAATAAGGAAAATACTACCTTGGTGTGGGTTGTGAAGTTTAAAAGCGAGGGAAAGTGAAGAATTTCAAATTCTTAGACTCTTGGCTATTATAAACCGTCTAGTTCACGTCCTTTCAGCGACGTTAGTCGCACTCACCGATCCACTCAGCGATTCGCCGAGTGGTCACCTGCCCCACCATTTTCTATAGGACCTGCAATTTCTTGGGGGTCAAGTCGGCGGTCTGAATCGTGATCACCATCCTAGTCGGTGATAATCCGAACTGCTTCTCAAGCTCGCCGAGTTTTACAGGCTTTAGATTTACTTGTGTTGAGCCAAACGGCGGGTCAGGTCAGGCTCGCCAACCTCTTCTACGACTCACCCACTGACCATTTTACACGCCATTCTGCATTTTCTAAACGCTTTCCACATTTAAATCTGCACCACTAACACACCATTATTTATAAAAGCAAGCTAAAACAGTTAAAACCTTGGGTTGCCTCCCAAGAAGCGCCTTAGTTAACGTTGTGACATGACGTGAGTCCTCAGTCAAGCTTCATTACTGGGGTTAGACCTAGTGACACTAGGCAACCTTCCTTTACTACTTGGGTAGAGATGAGGTAATGCGTGTTCTAAGAGGTTTTTGATCAACTTGATTGATCTTGAGTGAGAGCCACTTATCTGATTAAGCACTTCAACGCTTTCCCTCATCACCTCTAGCACTCTATCTTGCTCATGAAGCTTTTGGAGAATGATTAATAACGTATCCTCGATATATTTATTCTCATTGCTCATAAACCTTTCTTACTCATGATGAGGTATGTACCTCCTTTGACTCTTGCACTGGTTTTTCACCTTTGATATTTTGGTGGCCAACTCGTTCAGCTGAGTCACCAGTGTGGTTAACTTGAAGTCGCTCTCGACTTCTTGACTCGTCTCAGCCGAGTTGCCACCATTTCCCTCAGCCATGCTTAGGGTATCTGCCTACATCAACATCTTCAAAGAAAAACAAAGCTAAAAATAAAGATAGTACACTACAACTATGAAGAACAAAAACTTTACTAATCTAAGAATTTTCAAATAACACCACTCCCTGACAGCGGCGTGATGTTTGCGTAACAAAGACACACTTCCGATACACCTGTCTACGATCGTACAATATTTTAGTAACCCAACCAATGGTTGGGGTTGAGTCCCAAGGAAGTGGGCGTGATAATTAATAGAAAAATAAAATTAAGTTCCAATTAGTTATAGCTAAGAAACATTTTCGAATACTAATACACTAAATCATAGGGGAGACACAAAAGTGTCAATTAACAAATGGGTTTTTTAACACAAATAGGTAAAAACAATGAAAATAACAAAAATAGTTAATCAAGGAGAGGAGATTCTTGGGATGTGAAAGGAATACAAAATAAACTAACTTGTTGGGTACATGCTTTTAACAGAGAATTCATAGAATAATTATGACTAGGCTAGACTTTATGGGGGATAAGCTTTCTCTCGAACAACTTACCCCGTTTCAAGTGGGTTTCTCTCGAACACCCACTTGCCGCTTGAAGAGCAGTCTCCGCCTTAACCCACTCATTCTCTTGAGCTGAGTGTGTGGACATGGTACTAGGGTTCACTCTCTCGACCTGAACCTCATGTCCACCCACTCGCACCGGCCATCAATTTAGTGGTCTAAGTTTTACGACTTCTCTCTCGAGTAAGCCGAAAACACATATATGAGACTATATTTGCAACGGCAACCTCATTGAGTTCATCCACAACCACTAAACAAAATCACATTTAGACTACGAATGGACTATCAGCAAGCAAGATCCAACAAATAATTTACCCCATATTCACAAAATCACACCCCAAGAATTGGGGATTTTAGCCACACATGAATAAGAGATGGAAATTTATACCTAAATGAGTTTGCATTCAAATGGGTATGAAGATTTAATTCTTGATACAAGCTAGAATTGAAGAATCCAAGAGACCCAAGTCCAAATTCTTGAAGATGAAACCCTTTGAATCTTCTTCTCTAAAACCCTCTCTGAGAACCCTCCCAAAGTCATTTAGGTATAAATTTCTATCTCTTATACATGTGTGGCTAAAACCCCCAATTATTGGGGTGTGATTTTTCAAATATGGGGTAAATTAGTTGTTCGGTCTTGCTTGCTGATAGTCTATTCGTTGTTTAAATGTAATTTCGTTTAGTGGTTGTGGATGAACTCAATGAGGTTGTAGTTGCAAATATAATATCATATATGTGTTTTTGGCTTGTTCGAGGGAGAGGTCGTAAAACTAAGACCACTAAATTGATAGCCAGTGGGAGTGGGTTGACATGAGGTTCAGCTCGAGAGAGTAAACCCTAGTCTCATTCCCACACACTCAACTCGAGAGAGTGAGTGGGCTAAGGCGGAGGATGCTCTTCAAGCGGCAAGTAGGTGTTCGAGAGAAACCCACTTGAAACGGTAAGTTGTTCGAGAGAAAGCTTATCCCCCTTAAAGTCTAGCCTAGTCATAAGTATTCTACAAATTTTCTGTTAAAAACATGTACCAAATAATTTAGTTTATTCCGTATTCCTATCACATCCCAAGAATATCCTCTCCTTGCTTAGCACCCTTTGTTATTTTCACTATTTTTGCCTACTTGTGACAAAACCCTCATTTGATAATTGACACTTTTGTGTCTCCACTCCCTTGGGACTCGACCCCAACCCTTGGTTGGGTTACTAAACTATTGTACGATTGTAGACACGTGTATCAGAAGTTGTGTCTTGATTACGCAAACATCAAAATGGTGCAGCTGTCGTGGAGTGGTGTTACTTGAGAATTATTAGATTATTAGAATTCTTTGTTCTTCTTAGTTGTAGTTCTACTTACTTAATTTTTAGTTTTGTTCTTCGTGTGTGTGTTGAAATAGAGGAAGTGGGTGTGGCGAACAATGCTCGAGAGCTAATGAAATTTCCTCCGTTGGAGGTAATGATGTTTCGGAATCGTATCATCACCTTCATGCAGTTGGAAAGTAAATGGATCCACAAGTCATGGGAAAGGTTCACAATGTCCAACCCATGACATTCCCAATGTAATCCTCCTCGACTGCTTCTACAAAAGTCTTGGTCCTGGAAACAAGAGGTTGGTCGACCAACTCATTCCGAGAGGCATCGCGAAGCTGCCATATGTGATAGCAGTCCAAGCAGTGGAAATGGACTTCTTGTTGGCTTCCCTAATGACTCAAATGGACTAGTTAGCTAAAAAGATGGTGAAAATTGAAGTCTAGTGCAAGAGGAAGGATAAATATATTCCCCCCACGAGCGACGAAGTTCTAAGGACAATGGGGTTAAACGGCTTGAGGGTATGCTCTCAATCATTCTCAATAAGGTGACCGAGTAAGATAGAGAACTGGAAGATATGAAGGAAAACATTGAAGGGATGAAGTGAATGATTTGGTCTCATTCCATAGACGTCCAGCTACTTGAGAACCTCGTGGGTCATACATTGCATAATCTACAATCACAACAAAGCAAAGGGGTTACCTAGTAATACTATGGCTAACCCTAAAAATAGAGTTTAATTGCAGACTTGCGTTGTGCCACGACGTTAACTAAGGCATTATTTGGGAGGCAACCCAAAACCCTTTATTGTTGTGCTTTTTACTTTGATAGAATAATGGTGTGTTGATTGCGCAGGTGGAAGTGTGGAGAGTAAATAAAAAGTACAGATTGGCGAACTTAAGGCCAATTCTGCAAATCACCAAAAGGTTTGGCGACCATGACTCAGACCGCTGTTAGACCCAAAACCAATTCACATTGGGGTCTGTAAAACTCGGCGAGCTCAAAAAGTTATTGGCGAGGCACCGACCATATTGGCGATCCCGATGAAGACCGCAGTTTGGATCCTCACTTTGACTGAAGGTCCTGTAAAACTCAGCGAGTCAAGTGATCACTCTGCGTGTTGCCAAATGGGTCAGCGATCCAGACTAATGTCGCCGAATGGGCGCAAACTGAACAGTTTTGCAAGCCAATGGCTTAAAAGTTTCAACATCATTCACTTTTCCTATTTTTTTATCAGCCCAAACTCACACCTACATGTTAGTTCCTATATTTTCACATTATTCAGGAGTATTTTTAGTGCTGATTTGTTCTCAGAATTGGATTACATTGCCGCTTAGCATTTCAATCCTCTCCTTAGCAACACTAAAGGTTGGTTCTCTATGCCCCAAGTTTAATTTATCATGAACAACACTCATTTGCAATAGCATGATCTGGTTGATGTGTTCTACTTCTCCTTGAGAAAATTAGATTGTTTACATGCATGATTTAATTTGATATCCTTGCTCGGATAGTTGTGATTGTCGAATTTCCATATTTTTATGTCTTAAACTGGTTTAAAACTCAACGGGTTGTGTTTGGGTGCTATGGGACATACCTTAAATTACATTCATGCATGCTTTAATTTTGTTTTCTAGGGTTGCGGGGTTGAAAACGAGAAGTTTGGGGTTTTCGGCACGATGAGCCATTTGGCGAGTTAGGTTGAGCATGCTGAACCACTCAGTGGTTCACCTGAATGTCCCTATCTTGCCCATGAGTACATGTTTTATTTGATGATTGATTCTGTAACTTGTGGCGAGAAGCCTGAGGTTGCCAAAAGCACTCGGTGACTCGCCAAATGGCTCTTATTTCTCCCTTTGTCTGCATCCCTTTACTTTTATGCACTGTACTTTGGGCGGGCCTATTCTGGTTCGCTGAAAGCCATCGGCGACTCTCTGAGTGGTTCTCCCATCGCCTACTTGCTGCTGTTTAAAGGCTAATTTCTTTGTCAAGCTCAATCTAGCTCGCCCAAGATATTCATCGATTCAATTTCTGGGTTGGAAAATCTGTCTAAAATTGTCTTGCTGTGCTTTTGCTCAAATATTTTCTAACTTTTCCTCGAAGTTTTGCAGACATGGCTAGACCAAAGGTTGCTGGGAAAATCGAGCCACCTCAAAAGATAAGAGCAATGAATTTTAAAGAACAAGAAGAAAGATCAATCACCTTGATGATTGCGACTATAATTGCAGCTATATTGACCCCTCTAAGGTCTACTATTGGCACTCTCACTACAATAGTTAAAGATTGTGAGAGAAATCAGGGAGAAACTTTAAGATTCGTACGATTGCCACAAAAAATGTACCTCAAAATGAAATATCAGTCGACAAGTCAGATACCTCGACAGATGGACATACTGCATAGACAAGACTTTTCTTTACCTCCCTCTCTATCTTACTTGATTTTCCTGTTTGGATACTTTACTTCATTTGCATTTGAGGACAAATACTTTTATTTGTGGTGAGGTGAGGCCCACCTTTGTGTGCTATTGATGTTCGTGTTTTGTTGATATAATTTGGGCTGCTCTGCTTAAAATTATGTTTTCACTGTGTTCGTGGATGTTTGAGCTTGTGGCTCCTTTGATTCTTAACTGCAAAATGATTTTGACCCATCCAAAAATATTTTTTCTACCTCTTGTGTGTTGAATGTGGCCGTTCTTTTGCAAATTTTAAGTCTAGGTTCCGATCAATACCGATGACTTGAATAATGCTCTCAATCGAACGAACATGAATGTGCGGCTACGATGAGGCTAAATTAAGCTGCATAGACAATATGTGAACTCTTTGCATCTCATTTTGACTAGCCTAGTATCGAATTGAGTCTCTTATGATGACCGTTGCACACTAGTGAAAGTGTGGAGTCTTGTTTGACTATAGTATCAATGCATAATGTGATGAGCTTACTTTGAACCATGCATGATAGATCCTATAATTTTCCCCGTTGGTCCGGTCGACTAAGTAAAACTAACTCTTGATATGATCTTAGGCAACTTTAAAGAGTGTGAGCCAATTTGACATATACCTCTTTTGTGACCTACCTTATAAGTGTGTGAACCTCTCTTGAACACCCCTTGAACCTTACCTTTCTTTGAAAGAAACTTGATGAACACTAGACCTCTCTGAACCAACTACCAATAATCCTCTTGATTTGTGGTTGATTGAATAGCCAACTTAGGCCAAAAGCCTAAGTTGGGGGTGTAATGAAAAGAAAAGGAAAAGTCAAGAAGTGCAAGGTAAGTCTCCTTTATCCCATAATGATTGAGAAAAATGGAACCCCTCCATATAAAAAAAAAGAAGAGAGAAAAAGAAGAAGAAAAGAATGAAGAAGAAATTCATGGAATAAAGTATAAAAAAAAAGGGGGTTTCCAGACAATCCATGGAAAGTGAATAATAGGATGACTTATGAGCACTGAAGAGAATGATGAAGGAAGAGAAGAAAGGAAGTGTTATGAGTACCACATTTCATGAGGATGAAAGTCACTGAGCCTAAATGACTATACCTTTGCACTCAACCCCATTACAAGCTTTAAAAAGACCTTTTTGATCTTGAGTAAGCTGCAATAAATATCGATTGGAAATTACGGGCAAACCTATGGGTGAAAGCATGCATTGTGTTCTTCTTTGTGAGAGTGAGCGTTGCATTTGATTCCAAAACTTTAAATGATTAAACCTTTGTGTGTGAATATGGAATCATTCCTTGTGTAAGGGCATTTGAACACTTTGGTTGAGCTTGAACTTGCATTTGAAGCAAGTATTGTGAGCATGAGATTCTTTGATATTGGTGAGTCACAACTTGAATCATTGAGTGCACAATTGATCTTTGCATGAGTAAATTGAGTCTTGTTGTGTACATTCATGATCGAGTCTTATGTAGCACTGTTCGAGACACCCTGTTTGAACAACTGAACTTGAGGACAATAAAAAGTTTAAGTTGGGGGTGTTGATGAGTCCACAAATTTGACTCATTTAGGGCCATATTTTGATAGGTTTAGTGTCTTCAACTGCATATTTTGTCTCGAAAACTAATAAAATACCTTAAGTTTCAGGTATATAGTCTTGGAGACAAAGCATGGACACAATCTGGCGGAAAAGGAACAAAGGCAACGGAAAGAACGAAGAAGTGAAGACCTGAGGATCGCCGAATACCTTCGACGAGTCGCCAAAAGGTCTCATCCTCGTCTTTTATTTCAGTGAGCGGAGCCCTGGAGGAAAGGATCAAATCGGCGGTGAAAAAAGCAGTCGGCATGTCGCCGAACAGTTCCACGAAGCAGTACTATGTCGCCTAATGATCCAAAACACGACGATGATGGTAGTCAAGTCTGCGATGTGAAGAAGTAGTCGGCGAGGCGCCGAGCAGATTAGTGAAGCAGTTCCCTATCGCCCAATGCCACAGAATGCTAAAATGCTGAAGACAAAAGCAGAAGGGCGATGAACCATGCCAAAGGGCGGATCACCGAGTGCTTCAACGATTCCGACTAACTTCGCCGAACGATCTGACACAACACAAATTTCTGAAAACTATAAATACTCGTTGAGCATTATTATTTTAGTATCATACTTTTATCTTTGAACATTATATTTTTAGATTTTGCTTTTATCTCTAAGTTTTGGGAGAGGGTTTTGAAGAAGAAGATTCAAAGGGTTTTATCTCCAAGAACTTGGACTTGGGTCTCTTGGATTCTTCACTTTTGGCTTGTATCAAGACTTAAATCTTCATACCCATTTGAATACAAACTCATTTAGTTATAAATTTCTATCTCTTATACATATGTGACTAAAAACCCAAATTTTTGGGGTGTGATTTTGTGAATATGGGGTAAATTAGTTGTTGGATCTTGCTTGCTGATTGTCTATTCGTAGTTTAAATGTGATTTCGTTTTATTGGTTTTGGATGAACTCAATGAGGTTTTAGTTGCAAATATAATCTCATATATTTGTTTTCGGCTTGCTCGAGAAAGGGGTCGTAAAACTAAGACCACTAAATTGATAGCCGGTGGGAATGGGTCGACATGAGGTTCAGTTCGAGAGAGTGAACCCTAGTCTCATTCCCACACACTCAGCTCAAGAGAGTGAGTGGGCTAAGGCGGAGGCTACTCTTCAAGCGGCAAGTGGGTGTTCGAGAGAAACCCACTTGAAACGGGGTAAGTTGTTCGAGAGAAAGCTTATCCCCCTTAAAGTCTAGCCTAGTCAAAAGTATTCTACGAATTTTCTGTTAAAAACATGTACCCAATAACATAGTTTATTCCGTATTCCTATCACATCCCAAGAATCTCCTCTCCTTGCTTAGCACCCTTTGTTATTTTCACTATTTTTGCCTACTTGTGACAAAACCCCCATTTGATAATTGACACTTTTGTGTCTCCCCTTAGATTTAATATATTTGTATTCGGAAATGTTTCTTACCTATGACTAATTAGAACTTAATTTTATTTTTCTATTAATTCTCAAGCCCACTCACTTGGGACTCGACCCCAACCCTTTGTTGGGTTACTAAACTATTGTACGACCGTAGACACGTGTATCAGAAGTTGTGTCTTGATTACACAAACATCACCACGCCCTACATCTACTTTCATATCAGTAAAAGAGAAATCTAGGATTCTACCCCTAGATTTGAGTATTCTTGAGATAAGTTGATTTTGAGTTCTTGAATTTCTGATTCTTTTAAAAATTATATTCCTAATTATTGTTTTTCTATATTGTTATTGAGATCCTTGAGTTGATTTTTTCATGTCAATATTTCAGCATGAAGACTATTTTGAGTAATAAATCTTGACAAGCTTTTTAAAGCCAACACTTGAGTTTTAAACAAAGTTAAGATTAGTTTTGAGAAAGGGTTTCTAAAATATAATTAGTACGACAATCGAGTATGACATCAATGTTTAAGCAGTAATCTAGTTATGTCATCAATGTTTAAGCAGTATGGTATCTAGTATGCCATCAATGTTTAAGCAGTGTAGTATCTCGATATACCATCAATGTTTATGTAATATGACTTCCCGATTCATTAATGATCATATTCAAAATTTGATTTTAAGAAAGAGTTTTCAAGTATGAATTGAGTAGGAGTATAAAGGGACTATGTATTCCCCAATGTATCAGTTTTTACATTGATAAAAGAGAAACTTTGATTTCTAAATGAGTTATGAGTTCATAAGATATTTCTAGAGCAGTTACCTCTTTTAAGAGGGTAGTTTGAGCAATTATGTCAAACTAGAGGAATAATTATAATTTTAACAATATGAGCATGAGTTATATATATTTTTAGGAGTAGTATTGAGCACCGATATGGGGATGAGTTCAGAAAACTCAAAATCCTCATAAACCATGTATGCCAACATGGGTAAAGGATCATACTTTTTAGATGATTCTTTATTTCTTTTTCTGTATAGCTTAGTGGATCCACTTAGTTGAGGAGTTCTATACCCCGAAAAGGTATATGAGAGTGCTGGCAGCGTGGGCGAGACGCTGTATCATCATGTAGCTCATAGTGATGGTTGTCGGTTAGAGAATCTCCCAAATAGAGTTAAAAGTGTATTTTTATTATGTCACTTAATATGTTGAGTTAAGAGATGAGCAAGTATTTTGTAAAGTTTTAATGATTTCATTTCTTTATTTCTTTACATCCAGTTTAGTATATATAAAGTCCTTTTATTCAGTTATTTTTATATTCAGCTATATGACATACTCGTACATTCAATGTACTAATGTCAATCGACCCGCATCTTTTAATGATGTAGATACATGTTCTTAGGATCCTCAACAAGAGTCCGTTGAGATCATTTCGTCAGTTTTTGAGTAAGACCTCCTTGCTTCCGGAGGACTACAATTTTGTGAGATATTAGTAATAGTTTTGAGGAGTCGTTGGTATTTTTCTGACACTCATCTTTATACAGTAAAGGCTTCATAGATAGCAAGTTTTGGAGAGTCTTTCAGTTTCAGATATTTTATTTAAAACTTATGTTTCATACTAAGTATATTCAACAAAGTTTTGAGATTTAGTAAATTGTTTTTAAACATTTTTTTTAATTTGAAGCTTATGTATGCTCACGTTATTCTTCCGCTTGTAGTCAGCAAGGATGCGAGTTCGCTTGGGGACCATCAATGGTTCTTGAGTGTCGGCCACATCCAAGGTGTAGACTAGGGTCGTGAAAAACTTGTTGTCAAAGCACAAAGTTCAAGTGTCCTAGGGTATCTATGAAGCCGTGTCAAGTAGGATCTTATTTATTATTGTGAGGTCCCGACTTCTATAAATGAGGGACTACATACATTTAAGAAAAGTTTCTCTTCTTTCTACTCTAAATCGTGCACTTAAACTATGTCATAAGGAACTTATTCATACTCGTGCATTTATTAGATCTATTCGACTACCTCTCATACTCAAGGTAGTAAAGGCAAAGTCAGTTCTTTATCGATGAGTTGCTCTCAGCAAAAGTCTTGAGGAAGTCATGAGACTGCAGAGGGGCTTGAGAGAAGCCCGTGAGTGAGTGAAGTGTTGAGGTTTGAAAGAATGCACTTCATATAAATCATGTGTTCAAACTAAAACCGAGATGTACTCTCTTCTCTAAACTTTATTTCAGTTGAGACCCCTGTGAGGAAACGTGTTTTAGAGCTTGGGTAGTAATTGCACCCGAAAAGATAGTATGAGTTATGAGGTTATACACAGTAGAAGGAAAAGTGCCCAAAGTTAGAAGAATGCATGTAGAAGTTCACTAATCTAAGAAAGGGAGATATTGATGAGGCTAATTATGTTATGGTAGTCATGCACCCAGTAAGTTATTAATGATGAGTTTTCCTTATAGGTAGACTAAGAAGTGATGCGTTTGTGAAGATTTCATAACAGAAGGTAGAATAATAGTTACTAGTAAAGATGAGTTAGAGTATACTTTAACTAGAAAGAAGTTTATGATGAGGTGTCAATGCATTAGTATTGGCCAAGTATATGTGTGCAATAAAATAGTAGAGTGTTCATGAGGTGATAGCTCTAAACTAGGCTTATGATTCGAAGGGGAAGCCCATAATACTTAGAGGGTTACAAACTAATTAGTCAATGATGTATAGCAAATGGGTAAATAGTACTTAAGTTGTGAAAGGAAGGGTGACTGGTAAATTGTAAGTATGAAGACTGAGAGATAAAGATTGGTTACTTGTCATGAGGTTTTAGTGGGCGAGTGTTTCTTAATTTGTATTAAGTAGTTGTAAGTTAGTATAGTAAGCGAGCAATCATATTGATATTTGGGTTTAGTAATAAACATTATGCTTGAATTTGAGATGAGCGTTGTGACAAAAAAGAATGGAAACATGAGGGTGATGATGTTAGTTCGAGATCTAATCTGGTAGATTTGACATAGAGTAGGTAAGAAATTAAGGTGTTACCTTTTACAAGTGTGAGTGGTACAAGTATGAGATTCTAAATTTTAGATGAGAGCAATGAAGTATGGCTAAGTCATTAGATTAAAAATATAATTAAGAGGTGTACCCGAGATCGAATGAAGTTAGACGAGGTTCCAATTAAGTTAATGATTATTTTTCATGTGTGCCTACATAGTATAATTGAGATATTAATGTGTAATAGGCTGGAGTAAGCATTAATTTTCTTCCCTTAAGAGTTAGAAGAAGCATCCTTATAGGCCATTGAGAAGAGGTTAAGAGAAGCATCTTAGAAAGAGGTCTTATAAAGAGTCTTAGTACCTGCTTATAGAGAGTTCAATAGCCATGAGATAAGTCTTTCCCAAGTATTAGAGTAAATGGATTGTAGACCAGTTTAGAGATGATGAGAATAGATCCATGGCTTTAGAGTGTGAACTCCAAACCTAAGGGGGAGATGATAAATCAAGTCAAGTGTTGAGGATGAGATAGTGATGTCTTTAGAAAGAGTTTTAGAGATACATCAATCCGTTCGTACTCTAGTGTATTCATCAAAGTTCAATTATTACAACATCTTGTTGTCGTTTCTAATATCAGAATTGTGTCTATGACCTATGCTCATACACTTCAGAGAGTTTCACATCTATGCTCAGTTTCTAGAATGAGGGGAAAAGACTTTAGCCCATTAACCTCGAGCTTAATCTATAAAGTTGTGGATATCAGTCCCATGCTATGAACCTATTCATATAAGCAATCATATCTCACATTATGTTTAATCTCAAAAATTCTTGATTTACACTTAATGGCTAGCAACATAATATTATGTCATGCATAATCTTATATCAGAATTCTCGAATTAATCGTGCATATGATCTTTCTCCCTAAAGTCCTTTCAGTAATCCTTTTTAGTTCTGAGAGTGGTGTTGATGATTGTAGTTGTGTGATGATAGAGAAGAAGACTGTTATTTCTTATTATGATAGTGATGGTTTGTTTAATCTACCTAAGGTTATAAATATGGAGGACGAAGGAGATAAGATGAGTAATTAGTCAATTCCTAGTATTGATGTATGAAAGTTCTGTTGGTAGAAGTGACGAGAGAA
This sequence comes from Solanum piurae, assembly GCA_029582685.1. NCBI lineage: Eukaryota > Viridiplantae > Streptophyta > Magnoliopsida > Solanales > Solanaceae > Solanum > Solanum piurae. Next base: position 50,116 of record JAJOOO010004027.1, on the reverse strand, counting down.
TGAGTAATTCTTATAAGGATTAGTTAGTAGGATTCCATGGAGGGGTTATAGTACTAGGCTTGAATGTGGTGTTGGTGGCATGTGGATGAATGCATGATGCATTCAATTGTTCTTGATTAAGACTCGATGTTGGTTGAATGTAGTCATAGGGAGAAGTATTCTTGGTATGAGATTTCTTATAGATGTATAGAACCCGAATCTCGTGATTTAAATTAGAATAATCACCTTATGTTAAGTACTTTGTGAGTTTGAGTTAGGCTTGAATATAGTAAGAGTAACCCCTTTCATCCGTAGTTTAACCATCATTCGAGGACGAATGATCCCAATGGGGAGATATTGTAACACCCCAAAAAATTCTAAGTTAAGACTCGAACCATTCTTCATTTACTTGTAGGGTCATATCAGGTGATTCATAAATTACCCATATGTGTAAAGGTAAATTATTTAGTGTGGGATTGATTTCCATACGAATTAAGGTCACTAGAATCCCCTAGCACAAAGTTGAGTTGAAAATTTCCTTATCAATTAAGTGTTCATGTAAGATTCTACTTGGATCAACTTCAAATGACCATATCTCTTAGAATATAAAGATTTAAGTGGCCCATAAACTATCAAGTTAAAAATATTTGAATATTCTTTCTAACTCCACCAATTTCGCGTCAATCCAATTTCTGAGTAAAATGTTATGACCATTATAGCAACTGCTGTAGTGCAATTCCGTTTTAGCCGCGGGAAAAATTCTAAATAAGGTAATTTTCTTCTCTTTGTAGCACTAGAAAAATCTTAAAATCGGATTTCTTAACTCCTATAAAGCCCTAAACAATCCTACTTTCATCTTTTAATCCATCATTCTCTTGTCTCCCAAACACTAAGACAAAACCTTAAGGAAAAATCAAAGTAGAAGACTCTATTCAAGATTCTTTCAATCTTTTTCCAGATTCTTCTTCAAGGTAAGTCTTTCTCCAAAAATTTCCTTCTTTCCAACTTAAATCCTTCATTCAATTATGAATCACTAATGATTATCATAATTCCTGGCCATAGAGGTTTCAAGAAACTAATTCAAGAATATCAAGAATGGTTTTCTGGATTGTTTACCTTCAAGCTTGGGTTTCAAGATTTCTAATGAAGTTCTTCTTCAAGATTCTTCAAGAACTTTGTTCTTCTAGGTATGTAATACTATTATAGTGTTGGACTAGTTTGTCCTCATTCCCTACATCTACTTTCAAATTAGTGAAAGAGAAATCTAGGATTCTACCCCTAGATTTGAGTATTCTTGAGATAAGTTGATTTTGAGTTCTGGAACTCCTGATTCTTTTAAAAATTCTATTCCTAATTATTGAGTTTCTATATTCTTATTGAGATCCTTGAGTTGATTTGTTCATGTCTATATTTCAGCATGAGCCCTATTTTGAGTTATAAATCTTGAGAAGCTTTTTAAAGCCAACACTTGAGTTTTAAACAAATTTTTTGAGAAACTTAAGATGAGTTTGAGAAAGAGTTTCTAAAACATGATTAGTCTGACAATCGAGTATGATATCACTGTTTAAGCAGTATGGTATCTAGTTATATCATCAATGTTTAAGCAATATTGTATCTAGTATGCCATCAATGTTTAGGCAGTATGGTATCTGGATATACCATCAATGTTTATGCTGTATGACTTCTCGAGTCATCAATAATCATATTAAAATATGATTTTGAGAAATATTTTTCAAGTATGAATTGATTAAGAGTATAAAGGGACTATGTATTTCCAAATGTATCAGTTTTTACATTAATAAAAGAGAAACTTTGATTTCTAAATGAGTTATGAGTTCAAATGATATTTCTAGAGCAGTTACCTCTTTTAAGATGGTAGTTTGAGAAATTATCTCAAACTAGAGGCAGAGTTATGTTTTTAAATATATGAGCATGAGTTATATATATATATATATATATATATTATTGGGAGTAGTATTGAGCACCGATATAGGGATGAGTTCAGACAACTCAAAATCTTCATAAACCATGTATGCCAACATGGGTAAAGGATCATACTTTTTAGATGATTTGTTATGGCTTTTTAAGAATAACATAGTGGATCTACTTAGTTGAGGAGTTCTATACCCCGACAAGGTATAAGACAGTTCTAGCAGCGTGGGCGAGACGATGTATCATCATGTAGCTCATAGTGATGGTTGTCGGTTAGAGAATCATTCAAATAGAGTTAAAAGTGTATTTTTATTATATCACTTAATATGTCGAGTTCTAAGATGAGCAAGTATTTTGTAAAGTTTTAATGATTTCATTTCTTTATTTCTTTACATCCAGTTGAGTATATATCAATATCTATTGCATTCCTTTCATTCAGTTATTTTTATATTCAACTATATTACATACTCGTACATTCAATGTACTGGTATCATTCGACCTGCATCTTTTAATGATGAAAATACAGGTTCTTAAGGTCCTCAACAAAAGTCCGTTGAGATCATTTTGTTAGCTTTTGAGTAAGACCTCCTTTCTTCCAGAGGACTCCAGTTTTGTGAGTTATTAGTAATATTTTTGAGGAGTCGTTGGTCTTTTTCCAACACTCATCTTTATACAGCAGATGAGATAGTTTTGGAGAGTCTTTCAGTTTCAGTTATTCTATTTAAAACTTATGTTTCATACTAAGTATATTCAGCAAAATTTTGAGATTCAGTAAAGTGTTTTTAAACATTTCTTTTAATTTAATGCTTATGTATGCTCAAGTTAGTCTTCCGCTTGTAGGTAGCCAGGATGAGGGTTCGCTTGGGGACCAACAATGGTTCTTGAGTGCCGGCCACGTCCAGGGTGTAGGCTCAGGTCGTGACATCAAACCTCCTCAAATCATTTAGAAGCATCTTCTTTGTCATCACTTAGATAATTGACACATTGTCTACACCGCATTGATCTTGGCTGGTGTTTCTCATTGAGACACTGGAAATTCTTCCGAGATAAGCACTTACTTCACAATTTTCACTAGATTCTATTGATGTCTTCACAACTGTCACGCCCTGAGCCTACAGGCTAGACGTGGCCGGTACTCAAGAACAATTGCTTGTCCCAAAGTGAACCCTCATCATGTCTGACTACTAGCGGAAGACTAACTGGAGCATACATAAGCATCAAATGGAAAGAAACATTTAAAAACACCTTACTAAATCTCAAATTTTTTCTGAATATACTGAGTATGAAACTTAAGCTTAAATAAAACATCTGAAAACTGAAAGACTCTCCAAAACTATCTATTATAAAGCATTTACTATACAAAGATGAGTGTAGGGACAAGACCCATGACTCCTCAAAATAACTACTACTAAGAACTCATAAAACTGGAGCACTCTGAAAGTAAGGAGGTCTTACTCAAAAGCTAGCGAGTAGACAAAGTGATCTCAATGGACTCTTATTGAGGATCCTAAGAACCTATATCTACATCAATAAAAGATGCAGGTCAAATGACATCAGTACATTGAATGTACGAGTATGTAATATAGTTGAATAACAAATAGCTGAATGAAAGGATTGGAATAGATAACAATGTACTCAAGTTGAATGTAAAGAAATAAAAGAGTTCAATCATTTAAAGCTTTACAAAATACTTTCTCATCTATGAACTCAACGTAAAAAGTGATATATAAAAATACACTTTAAATCTATTAGGAGATTCTCTAACCGACAACCATCACTATGACCTACAAGATGATACACTGTCTCACCTACGCTGCCAGAACTGTCCTATACCTTGCCGGGGTATTGAACACCTCAGCTAAGTGGAGGCACTAAGATCTGCCCGAAGGCAGTTAGGATTCATCTAAAAAGTATGATCCTGTACCAGTGTTGGCATACATGGTTTATGAGGAATGCGAGTAGTCTGAACTCATACCCATATCGGTGCTTAATACTACTCCCAATAATATATACCTCATGATCATATGTTTAAAAATATAATTCTTCCTCTAGTTTGAGATATTTCTCAAACTACCCTGTTAAAGGAGGTAACTTCTCTTGAAATATCTTTTGAACTCATCTCCTTTAGAAATCAAAGTTTCACTTTTATCAATGTAAAAACAGATACCTTTGGGAATACTTAGTCCCCTTAGACTCTTACTTAAATCATACTTGAAAACTTTTTCTCAAAAACATATCAAAATATTATCATTGATGACTCGGGAAGTCATACTGCATAAACGTTGATGGTATATCTAGATACCATACTACTTAAACATTGACGGCATACTTGACCGTCCTACTAATCACATTTTAAAACTATTTCTCAAACTCCTCTTTACTTTCTCAAAAACTCATTTTAAAACTAAAATATTTGCTTTAAAAGATTCTCAAAATTTATAACTCAAAATAGGGTTCATGCTGAAATATAGACATAAGCAACTTAACTCAAGAATCTCAATAAAAATATAGAAAACTCAATACTCAGAACTCAAGAACTTAGAACCCAATGATACTACTCTTCTCAAGAATACTCAATTCATAGGGTTCATGCTGAAATATAGACATGAACGAATCAACTCAAGAATCTCAATGCATAACATATAACAATTAAAAAAATTAGAAATAGAATTTAAAAAAATCAGGAACTCAAGAACTCAAAATCAACTCATCTCAAGAATACTAAAATCTAAGGATCAAATCCTAGATTACTCTTTTAGTGATTTTAAAGTAGATGTAGGGCGTGAGGATGAACTAGTCCAATACTATGATAGCCTTACATACCTTCAAGAACAAGGTTCTTGAAATATCTTGAAGAAGAACTTGACTAGAAGCCTTGAAACCCTAGCTTTAAAGAGAAATTCAAGAAAACCTTTCTTGCGATTTCTTGAATTAGTTTCTTGAAACTCTATGGCCAATTATTATGATTTTCATTAGTGATTCATAATTGTATGGTGGAATATGAGTTGGAAAGAATGGAATTCATGGAGAAAGACTTACCTTGAAGAAGAATCTTGAATGAAGTCTTCTACTTTGATTCTTTCTTAGGATTTTGCCTTAGTGTTTGAGAGAGAAGAGAATGATGGATTAAGAGATGAAAATCTGATTGTTTTAGGTCTCTAATTAGTCAAGAAATTTGTTTAGGGTGTTCTTAGAGGTCAGAAGACAAAAACAACCCCTTTTAATGTTTTTCCGTTGGCTAATTCGTCACTACACTATATCATATTACTAAAATGGTCATAACTTTTTTACTTAAAACTCAAATTGTTGCAAAATTGGTGGCGTTGGAAAGAAGATTCAAATACCTTTAATTTGATAGGTTATGGGCCACATAACTCTTTATATTTTAAGAGATATGGTCATTTAAAGTTGACCCAATCAGAATCTTCAAAAGTTATTAGGTTTGAGGTGTTAATCATTAGGTAATTATTAGATCCATATTAAAGACTATATTGGAAAGGAACTAGAGTGTTGTTATAAAAGTGTAGCATCCTTTTTGTGAATTTTATATTTGTTTCTATCAAAAATCTTTGCGATCATTAGATGTTAGGGGTACTATATTATATCAATATTAATAATTTAGGATATTTGGAGGAACTGAGACTCAACCCCAGGCTTAAAAATTTAGGAAAAATATGAGACTTTACATCAAGATTAGAAACTTAAGTATAGGTTAGGGTGAGTTTTGGATCTAGGATAGACATATAGTAATAAGGGTGTCTATAAACTCATTTTCTTACGGATATTGCATATTTGATATATTTGGGAACATTTTGAAGCTTTACGAAAGGGAAAGGCAAAATCTTGAAGATTCATAACACATGTTCGACATTCAACGTATGTGTAGACTTTCAGACTTCATTGAAGGATGTTTTTCTAATTAAAGATTAAAAATGAAATAGATCATGGGTTAGGGTGAAGGATGGGGGTCTCGTACCAATGGTGTGACATGCATTGATATGAGTACCAGTGTTATATAGGGAAAGTTTATTACTATAGAATGCGGATTGTCATCCGAGAATGCCAAAGTATACGGTCTTTAGCTAATGTATTATTGACTTGAACTCTTTCGTTTGATTGTGTTTCTTTATTAAACCGTATATTTGTGATATTCGAGGTGATTATATATCATACTGATAATTGATTGGTTGAGATGCATCGTCATCCCCTTTTATTGAAATCATATTGTGCACACGCATTGACATGAGATTGAGTATAATTTGGGCACGTGAAGATCGTCCGTGCTGGGGACTGTGAGATGTTAAGATTATAATTTGGGGACGTGGAGATCATTCATGCGGAAATCATTTGATTTTATGAAAGTGCGTTTAGATCATCCGCACAGACATATGGATATCGTCCGTGTCGGTATATGGATTTCGCGAGTCCCCCATGGGTCATGAAGTCTTGATGTATTTCCGAGCAGTATCATGTATATACGGTTGAAAGAGTACTTGGAATCTAAGGCTTATCATTTCATGGTGTCACATTGTATTGCATCTCATTACGTCCTTCATTCTTGTTGATTATGAGTCCTATTGATGGTTGGACATTACGTGACATTTGATTATCCCTATTTGATGAAACTTGACTGGTAAGTGTAATTACACTTGTACAAGTAAAATGATGATTTTTTTATTTGAACTCCGGTCACTACTTTTTCATTGCCTGTCTATGAGATATACAGGGTAGGTTTCATACTCATACTAGACTTATTGCACTCTTTGTGGTGTAGATTCATTTTCAAATACGAACACATCTCGTGGAGTTTTTGAGTCCGAGCTTGGATATTTTGGAGTTGTGGTGAGCTTCTTGGTTGTTCCCTAGCCCACACCTCCCTCTATTTTATTATTTATTATGTTCCTTTTGTATTTAGGCATGATATCTCTTATGTTTAGGCAAGTCATTTTAGTTTTAAACTGGTATCCTTTTTAAAAGCTCTTGTACTTATGACCCAATTTTATGGTGGTATTTTTAGCTTTCCACAGTTCCTACTTATGAAATACTTAGTGCTTGAGGTATTCCGTTTGTTATTTATTATTCACCTTAGTTATTCAGTTAAATTGGTAAAACTAATGGGTTGACTTACCTATCGGTTGGGAACATAGGTGCCATCACGACATGATAAATTTTGGGTCGTGACAAAGACTATTGAGTTTAATTATGTATTTCAAGATTCTTTATGCTTGAGTAAGTCTTCCACTAAATAGTCAGCTAGGCCAATAGTTCTCTTGGTGATCAGAAATGATTCTCTAGTGACGGCCACGTCCACAATGTAGGCTCGGGGCGTGACAAATGACCTCTTCTTTGTTGCAAACCATGACTAGTCTAGAATGTAAAAAAATCAACCATTAACCATAAAGATCAAAACTTTATACAGAAATCAAACCCCAAACCACCAGATAAAAGAACCCCACAAACAAACAAAAATATAAAAGATCACTCTTTTATTAATGGAAACAAACGAACTTGACTTTTATTTGTTTACAAAGAAAACAAAGAGTTGATGAAGAAACTTACAGTGAAGTTGATAACTTGTTTGTTTGAGAATGTAAATGAAAGAGAATTGGAAGCAAAGGGAGAGTGAATTTTTTTTATATATAAGAAAATTCTCAAGATTATGGTAATACATTATGTCTTGATGAGTAGGATCCGGAAGGATTACCAGTTTCTCGTAATTCTTTACAATATTTTATTTTATTTAAATTGATGAGTAGGAGTCAGGATAAATTTTAAACTTTATTTAATTTAATTTGATGAGGAGGAGTCAGAAGGATAAATTTCAAATTTTAGTTCTTGTTATATTTTCTTAAGCATTTAGTTTGATGAGCAAAGAGAGTAAATTGAAATTATATTTAATTTAATATAACAAGTACGAGCCAAGAGGGTAAATTTTGAATTTTAGTTTTAGTGATATTTTGTCAACAAATAGAGCATGGTATTGCATTTCCATATCAAATTCTTGACAGTACATTGGAGGCAATGCACTTCCTAGGATTTGATATGGACATACAATACCAAGTTCTATTTATTGCTTCGCCACATCTTCAACTCCCTTCAATTTTGCCTCCACGCTCTCGCTCTGTTGTTGAAGCTCAATAATATTCTTCAACGTTTTAATGGAAGTTTTCAGCATCCTTTCTATGTTAGTGATCTTGATATTTTTTTCATGAAAAAACTTCTAATTTGGGAAAGTAAAAAAATATGATGTAGAACATTGATACCACGAGTATATTTATAGTGATTAATTATCATACTGTTTGGTAAGATTGAACTCATGTACAATGGGTAATTTACCATAAACGGTAGTAGAATATTTTGGATCCCTTCTTATTTATTTTGAATTATGAAATTTAAGAATCATAGTCTAATTTAGAATACAAAAATTTATTACATTTCCATTATAGATCCTTTCTAGAAGTGATTTGACTTTCAAATTTGGACCTTCATATTTTTTGTCAAACTTCTTGAATCCATAGTAAAAGAAGTATTCATAAGAGTCGAAAATATTTTTAAAATCATTTTGACTTTATGTTGTGACATAGCATATTTTTTTTTAGCTCCTGAAATATCAATAAATTTTGATATTGATTCTTATAATATTTTATTAAGCACCTTCAATTTTAATGAAATGAAATACTCATTTGTGATATTTTGCATGTGAAGATTTCACAAATTTTAAAAGGTATTAATTATCAAATCATTTCTTTTTGTATGTACTATATTAAATTTGTATTGATAATCCATATTTAAGAATAATGTAATTTCTAAAAATAGTCGAGTTGTAACATACTTTTAATATAAAATGATTAAGAAAATATCACAATAATTAAAATTTTAAATTTACCCTGTTCCTACTCATCAAATTAAATTAAATTTAAAATTCACACTCCTGGCTCTTACTCATCAAATTAAATTAAATTAAATTCTAAAATTACCTTCTTGAATCCTACTTATCAAATTAAATACTTAAGATAATACCACAAGAACTATAATTCAAAATTTACCCTTTTTTCTCTAACTCATCAAAATAAAACTAAATTAAATTCAAAATTTACCCTCTTAGGTCCTGACTCCTACTCATTAAATTAAATACTTGAGAAAATATCACTAAAACTAAAATTTAAAATATACCCTCTTGATTCCTACTCATTAAATTAAATTAAATTAAATTACCAATTTTCTCCCTTAGCTCATTAAATTAAATGCTTAAGAAAATATCACAAGAACTGAAATTTGAAATTTACCCTTATGACTCCTACTCATCAAATTAAATCAAATAAAACTTAAAATTTATCCTCATGACTCCTACTCATCAAATTACATAAAATAGAATGTTCTAAAGAATGAGAGAAACTACTAATCCTCCCTAGATCCTACTCATCAAGACATAATCTATTACCATGATCTTTAGAATTTTCCTATATATACAAATTTGTTCACTCTCCCTTTGCTTCCAATCCTCTTTCATTTGCATTATCAAACAAACAAGATATACAATGGTTATTTTGAGATTTTCATGAGAATGCTGGCGAAGAAAGGGAAAATGTGGGACTTTTTTTGTGTGACTCATGGCGAGTTTCCGTCAGATAATAAGATTGAAAAATCTGATGGATTTGTGATCACCAAAAGTTGCAACAACGCTCGTGATAATGGTAACTTCTATAGATATTCCAAAAATAGATAGGTCAAAGACCATCTTTACTAAAATAAATATTTTAAGATTCTTAGCAATTTTACTCAAACAATCCTCTAAAGCCTAAGCAATATATTTTATTCATTATCCCTAAATTTAAGAATGTTAGCAATTTTATACTTATTTGACATGTAAAATATTGTTGATAAAGTTATCATCAAAATCATTTCAATTGTATTGAGCGTTTTCGAAAAGATTTAAATAGTCTGTACCAAACCAGTTTCTTGAAAGCTCGTCGTACTTGTGACAATATTATTCTTGTTTAAGAAGTTTATTAGATCATTGTTTTCAGAAGGAAGAAAAGGAAGCTGATGCTTAAAATGGATTGAGAAAAAAAAAAACTTTTGATCGAATTGAATGGTCCTTTTCTTATTTAGAGTTGGTGAGATCATTGAGGTAAACACCATCCTGATTGCATACTTAGTCACTACAACAAATATGATATATAGCTATATGAAATTAGTGACAAAATTTACTTTTCGTGCTTAAATATATGAGACACATACTTTTAGTGACGAAATATAAAAATCCGTAACAAAGTTTTGTCCACTAAAGTTCCACACCAAAAATTAATTGGCGCCATTTGTTAAGTAGTATTAGTCACGAATTTAAAGTTATCAGTGACACATTATTTCGTCACTAATAATGTATCTAATTCATGAAAAAATATTTTTTGTCTTAAAATTCATTAATTTTTGGACACAAATAAATTCATCTAAGAAAATATGTTGTTACAATACCGACAAATTATACTTCATAGTAAAATATTATAAGTTTTAGCTATTAAAATTTAGATATAATTATGACATTTATTTTCGTCACTAATAATATGAATAATTGGTGACAAATATTTTATTCTCTCTAATCAATATGTGATTTAGTGACAACAAAAAATTGTCACAAAATATGTAAGGTGTTAAATAGCGACGACTTAAAATTTGTAGTGAATAATTCAACTATTTTCTACAAAAAAAAAATCATAGCTAAATACATTTTTTTGCTACAATTATTTATAATTACAAGTGACAACTTACAAAAAAAATAATACAAGTGCTTCATAAGAAATAGACAGAGTCCATTCGTTAATTGGCGAGGGAAAATATTAAAACCAACGAGTTTGATTGATTTTGTAAAAATGAAAAAGTTTAATTCATCAATTTTCTTAAATTATGCAATTATAAAATGCATCATTTGAAAAATACAATCCAGGCTATAAGTACCGTGAGTGGGGTACGGTTCTACCACTATATTGCTAATATTTGTTGGTTTAACACTTTTATTTTTTATTTGATACACTTTCATCGATACAGACGATAGAAAAAATAATTCTCAAGTCTTGGATTTAATTTTTGAGCGTGTCTATTGATTTGTGATTGGTAAACTGAATAGACTAAGTTGATCTATTTGCTTCTCCCTAAAAATATGTACATATTTAATAGTAATTCTACATATATACGTAGAGCAACTATACAGAGTTAACATCAACTTACAAATTTAGACTTTAAAAAGGTGCGCAATTTATCATTAATTTCTATTAACTTTTTCCATCGGTGTGAAAATTGACATAAACTAATAAATGAAAGCACAAATGAAAGAAATGAACCCACTAGGATTTCAAATATATTATGATGAAGTACTATAGCTATGGGTATCGATGTTTTTTTCAGAACAATTGATTTACTGATCGAATTGAACCAATCATTCAAATTTTTTAATAAAATTAAAAGTTTAATTTTATATAAATTTATAATTGTACTGAATAATTTATAAAAATAAATAATAAAATGACAGAATCGTACATAATATATTTAAAGATATTTTAAAAAATATACATTTTAATTAAAATATAATCTACATTTGATTGAATTGTGGGCGGTAAATTTCATGCATTTGTGTATGTGTATAAATAATCATATAATATATTATTTCTACAAAATTTATTTGAAAGAAGTGAATGAAGTTAAAAATAAAATAAAAATGAGAGACAAGAGAGATTTGATAGGATGGTAAGCACTCCTCACTTTCAACCTTAAGGTTGTGAGTTCGAGTCCCCAATAAAGCATAATGTGGGAGCACCTCTTATGGAGGGGTTAAAAAACATTGAGATGGGGAGATAATAGGAACATTAATCTTTTTTATAATAATAAATTTATCCCTAATTAATACATTTAAGAACAAATTAATTTTTTTTATATAAAATATAGTCATTAGTGACGAAATTAGATTTTGTTCAACTACGAAATACATATAACTTTAGAGACAATTGATGTCGTGACTGATTGAAGTAAAATAATTAGGGACGATATAATTTTATCGGTAATAATAACCTTTTTAGCTACGAAGCATACTATTAACTACAAAAAAATATATTTTTTACGACAAATAAATTTGTCACAAACGTTTAAGCATTTGGGGACGATTTTTCTTTTTGTAGTTCAATAATACTTTTAGGGACAAATCATTAAATCATATTTGTATACTTTTAGCGACACATTTAGTGACGACTGATTGACGAATTATTTTTCGTCTCACAAGATTTTTAGTGACGAAATATGATATATAAATGACAAAATTATTTGTCCCTGATAATCAAATTTGTTGTAGTGAGTGTAAGGAAAACATGAATAAACTAAGAGTTGAATTAAGATGATAAAAAAACAATAATGAAATTCTGATATATATAGATAACATAAGTTTGAAGTGTGAATACAACATCATTTAGGAAATTGTAGCTATATTATTTCAAACAAAAATAGTAGTCATGTGAATAATATTATTATTGTCCACCATTTATAAGATAAAAAGAAAGACTGTTGTGTCAAAGTTACAACACATATTGAATTAATTATCAAAATTTTCTCCTATCTGAACATTGTTCTATGGGAGCTTGAGGGTCATTAGAAGGTTTCGACATATTATGGAAGTCTACTGATTTCCTATTGTTTGCTAAACTTTCCTCAAATTTCTTTATTTCATTGATGATTTGTATTTCTTTGAGAAATTCGAAAGCTTAGTAGGTGACATAATAATTTGAATTCAATCTTAGTTAGAAAAAGAGAAAAAAAAGGAGAGAGATTTACGTGTGATCCTAACTCCTGATATCAATTGTAATCAAGACTTGACTATCTTTTCACATTCTTTATTCTTCAAAAAAAGAATAGGTAAGCAAGCGCCCACTTCTTATTATTTTTCAAAGCATTTTCTTTAGATTCTTTCCTTTAAAAATAATTATTTGCATTTCCTTTTTTGGGTTGTCCATTGTAAAATGTGACATTAGGCTAATCTCGTTAGTGTGAGAAACTTATTTTACTTTATTGGGTCGTTCGTCTAAAAAATGTGACATATATTTTTTATTTAGGCTTTGAATATCGCAGGAAATATAATTTTTCTATTTCATCATGTTCATATTGTACATTTTCTACTGATGCTCTTCTCTCAGATTCTTTGCAGTATTAATCATCTAAAGGATTGAAACTATATTTGGCTACTTCCTGGATCAACAAAATATGTAGGCACCATGACGGCTCGGTAATGTACCTACTGTGATTTTCTTTTACCCTCTTAATAAAAATTGGGACAGAATTTATTGGGATAGATAATTGGAGATCATTTCGAGATTTGTCAAGAGATCTTACTAGGACAATTTTTTTGAGAAAGACCTAAAAAATTCCAACAAGCACCGTCAAAAGTTCCATAGTCAACTTCAAATGATCTCCAACATCCCTTGAAGTTCAAAGTCGACTTCAAAATCTCCGGCATTGCATGATGAAGCAAAAATAAATTCAGGATATGAGCCACCGACGCCTCGTACAAATTTCCCTACAAAATATGAGTTACCACGATCACAAAGTGCTCAAGAGCAAAATGCCGAATGCTCACATCTGCCAAAATGATAAGGAATTTTGTACACATTTTCTCATTAATATTTTTCTTATAGTGTGTCTATTAATCATTCCTTTTCGAGTTCAGGAACATATGAAAGCATCAAACTGATGACTCTTTCAAGATACCGAGTCATCCACCTCGCTAGAGTTGGACAGTCATCAAGCCATCTACCTTGTTATAGTGGACAATCATCGAGCCATCCATATCATTATAATGGACATCAATTTTCACTTGCAAAGAGGGCCATAAATTTTTTAATTCGCCGAGAGGGCCATTACATGATTAGTCGGAGGAGGCTACCATTGAAGAATATTCTTAAGTCACATCTATTCGAAGCTCAAGGACGTGCACCTTATTTATTACAATTTGAAGTCGGAAGAGGTTGACATTGAAAGATATTATTATGTCACATCTATGCACAGGTGAAGGACGTGAACCCTATCTATTCCACATTGAAGTCGGAGGAGGCTGACGTTGAAAGATATTTTTAAGTCACATCTATTCGTAGGTGAAGGATATGCACCCTATCTATTCCATGTTGAAGTCGGAGGAGGATGGCATTGAAAGATATTTTTAAATCACATCTATTCGGAGGTGAAGGATGTGCACCCTATCTATTCTACATAGAAGTTGAAAGAGGCTGATGTCAAAAGATATTTTTTAAGTGGCATCTATACGGAGGTGAAGGATGTGCACCCTAACTATTCCACGTTGAAGTCGGAGGAAGCTGACATTGAAAGATATTTCTAAGTCGCATATATTCGGAGGCGAAGGATGTGCACCAATCTATTCCACGTTGAAGTCGGAGGAGGCTGACGTTGAAAGATATTTTTAAGTTTCATCTATTTGGAGGTTAAGGATGTGCACCCTATCTATTCCATGATGAAGTCGGATGAGGCTGACGTAGAAAGATATTTTTAAGATGCATTTATTCGGATGTGAAGGATGTGCACCTTATCTAATCCATATTGAAGTCGGAGGAGCCCAACGTTGAAGGAAAAGTAAAAATATTGAAGATTTGTGACACATGTTCAACATTCAAGGTATGTTAAGACTTTCAGACTTCGTTAAAGGACTTTTTCTAATTGAAGATTAAAAATAAAATAGACCATGGGTTAGGGTGAAAGATGGTAGTCTCGTACCAATGGTGTGATGCACATTGGTATGAGTACCGGTTTTTTATAGGGAAAGTTTATTACTTGTGAATTGTAATCAGAGAATGCCAAAGTATATGGCCATTAACTGATGTATTATTGACTTGAATTCTTTCGTGTGATTGTGTTTCTTTATTAAACCTGTATATTTGTGATATTTGTGGTGATTATATATCATACTAATAATTGATTGGTTGAGATGCATCGTCATCCCCTTTTATTGAAATCATATTCAGCACATGCATTGATATGAGATTGAGTATAAGTTGGCACGTGATGATCGTTCGTCCTAGGGATTGTGAGATGTTAAGATTATAATTTGGGCACGTGGAGATCGTTCGTGCGAAAATCATTTGTTTTTATGATAGTGCATTGAGATCGTCCGCACAGACACGTGGAGATGATGTGTGTTAGTATATGGACCTCACGAGTCTCCCATGGTTCATGCACTCTCGATGTATTTCCAAGAAGTATCATGTATATACGGTTGAAAGAGTACTTGGCATCTGAGGCATATCATTTCATAGTGTCATATTGCATTGCATCTCATTACATCCTTCATTCTTGTTGATTATGTGCTCTATTGGTGGTTGGACATTACATGACATTTGTTTATCCCTATTTTATGAAACTTGACTGGTAAGTATTGTCACGATCGGAGCTGACACACTGGAAGTGGCCGGCATGAGAGAACCATTGCTGGCCCTCAAGCGAACCCTCATCCTGGATGACTAAAAGGGGAAGAATAACTCAAGCATACATATCCATCAAATTTGAAGAAGTTCTTAAAAACAATTATTGAATCTCAAAACTGAACTGGATATACTGAGTATGAAACATAAGTTTTAAATAAAATATCTAAAACTGAAAGACTCTCCAAAACTAACTATCTATGAAGCCTCTATTGTATAAAGTTGAGTGTCGGGACAAGACCCACGACTCCACAAAAACTGTTACTAATAACTCACAAAATTGGAGTCCTCCGGAAGCAATAAAGTTTTACTCAAGAGCTGACAAGCGCATAAAGTGATCTCAACAGACTCTTATTGAGGATCCTTAGAACCGGTATCTACATCATTAAAATATACAGGTCAAATGATATCACTACATTGAATGTACGAGTATGTAATATGTAACACCTCGCTAATTGAAAGAACTAGAAAGAGCTAGAATTAGAAAGAGTCATTTTTGGAAAGAAGAAAAAATCTGGAAAATTGGTTAAGTTATGTTAAGTTTGAGTTTTGGGTCATTTTCAAATGAATATAACTCCTAGCTCAGGATTCTTTAGGTGTGCTTCCAGATACCGTAGGAAATATCTTGGAATTATCTTTCCAACGCCGCTAAGTTTGCACGATTCCAAGTTCGTATGAGTGAGATATGCCTATTTGAAGTTGGGCTGTTCAAATAAGGAAAGTCTAATTAGGATTTTCGAAGGGTAGTTTGGTATTTTCCTTACCCAATTATTTTATTTCATTTTTGGGAGTTTAATTGCGGTCTAATCAGAATTAGATTAGTTGAAACAATTGGAAATTCACGCTAGAGCTTGGAGAAAAGAGAAAAGAGGAGAAAGGAGAAGAAGAGACAAAATTTGTCAAGATCGTGCAATTTTGGTTGTGGATTTCGCCAAGGATTCAATCCTACGAGGTATGTGAGATCACATAGCGTTAAGTTAGTTCACCCACGCACCGATAATGATTCAATTCAGCGAATTTGTGTAGTTTTGAAAGCAAATATTACGAGTTCTTGATGATAATTCATTTGAAATCTTGTGGGTTCTTATTGTTGATGTTTCTTGAGTTTGATTCATGCAATTAGGTGTGATTTCGAGTAGAATATTATGTATTGTGAGGATATAGTCGATTCCAAGTGTTTGTGGAAAAAACCAAGTGAAATTAGAGTGTTTAGAGTTGAAAAATGAAGAAGAAATTTCATCAAAAATCTGGGGAAGGGGCTGGGGCACTGCACCTCTCAGCGCGCCTCCAAGCAGTTCCTAAAAGTTGACCTTTGAGGCGCCACTCCAGCTAGAGCGCCCTAAGTCAGTCTCTGAAATTTCAGGGGTGGCGCCCCACGCCTCTCACAGCGCCAGGGAAGCCAGTTCTCCCACCTTTTCCCACTTCTTTCCGTACTAGTTCCTTAGCAACGTACTTAAGTTTTATAGTTGATTTCTACACTCTAAGGTACGTCTAAACATCATGAAATCATCCATAAACATGAGATCACGAACCTTGAATCCATAATTCAATTCAAGAAAAGTTAAGAGTCGAGTCAAGAGAAGTTCATAGAGCTTTCCAAAAGTCTTTTACAAACATTTTAACTTTGTTTTAAGGCTTGAGTTTTGTGTTGAGTAAGGGTAAGAGTAAAGTTCATTTCTTCAATGATTATACATGAACTAAGTATTCCCAAGAGTTAAAATGTTTTCACATTTGAACAAGAGAGGAAACATCGATTTCCACGAGAGCCTTTAAGCTAGTTTTTGAGTAATTTTCTCAAACCAAAGAAAGAGTTTTGTTTTTGAAACATATGAGCTGAGTATATTTTGCGAGTAGTATTGAGCACCAATATAGGGACGAGTTCATAATAACTCAAGTCTCTATAAATCATGTAGCCATCATGGGTAGAAATGATCATACTTTTTAGATGAATCCTTATTTATTTTTAGCATAGACTAGTGGATCTACTGAGTTGAGGCGTTCTATATGAAAGTTCTGGCAGCGTGGGCGAGAGGCTGTATCATCACTTAGGCTCATAGTGGTGGTTGTCGGTTAGAGAAACTCCTATAATGTTATATTACTTTATTATATGAGTAAACTGAGTTGTTATTGTATCTTTTTAACACATTGAGTTATAACCTATTGTTTTAAATGCTTTGTATAAACTGCACCATTATTGTTGTTTTTACTTTGCATTTGAGTTGAGTTATTCATGAGTTGAGTAAAGCCAAGGTAAGTATTCTTTTCAGATTCCTTTCAAGCTTATGTCTTGTTTAGTATTCCCCTCGCATAATCGTACATTCAATGTACTGATTCCATTTGGCCTGCATCATTTTATGATGCAGATATAGGTAACCAAGATCAACATCCAGCGCCTCATTGATCCTGTTGAGCACTCAGAGTCAGTTGATGAGCCGCTTTGCTTTCCGGAGGACTGCTTTTACATTTGTTTAGTATTTCAACTATTAGGATGATCGGGGGTCTTGTCCCGACATCCCTCTTATTTAGAGGCTTAATAGATGAGAAGTCATTGTTCTTTAGTCTTGTATTCCAGATATTTTGCTATAAGACTTGAGTTTCCATCTATGGCTAGTTTAAATGTTTTATCCTAATACGTTTTGAGTTTAATTTGAGACAGTTGTTTTATAAATGCATTTGATCCTTGTAATAATGCTTAAAGTCTTATGCTGAGAGTCTATCCAGGCCAAGGGTTCACTTGGGGTCAGAAATGGTTCTCGAGTGCCAGTCCCGCCCAGGGTGTAGGCTCAGGGTGTGACAAACTTGGTATCAGAGCACAGAGTTAAAGAGTTCTAGGTAGTCTATGAAGCCATGTTAGTATAGTCCTAATTATCGGTGTGAAGCACGCAACATCTATAATTAGGAGGCTGCGACACTTAGGAAGGTTATCGCTTCTTTCATATTCATTTCTTGCAATAGAGTTAATCTCTATAAAGTTTCCTTATAACTCATGCTTGCACGTGTCTTTCAGTTAATCATGCCTCCATGAAGAGCTGTCAGAGGTTGTCATTCTGGGCATAACATTGAGGAGCAAGGGGTACCGAATGCACCTGAAGTGCAACCTCAAGGAGAGGTTAACAATGCCAAATTTTGGGAAGTAATCAGAATGCTGAGTCAAGCAGTGACCAACCAGGTTGGGCAACAAAGAGGGGCTCGACAGGAAGAGACTGATACTTTAAGGGTCAGAGAGTTCTTAAGGATGAATCCTTCAAGCTTCACTGGTTCAAGAACTATTGAGGATTTGAAAAACTTTGTTAAGGAACAACAAAAGGTATTTGAAGTTATGCACGTTGCCGATGCTGAGCGAGTAGAACTAGTTGTATATCAACTTAAGAATGGAACTAGGACTTGGTTTGACTAGTGGAAGAAGGGTAGAGCTGAGGGTGCACCAATTTTGACTTGGGCTATGTTAGATGAGGCTTTCTTGGGGCATTTCTTCCCCTGTGAACTACGAGAAGCCAAGGTATGAGAATTCCTAACTTTTAGGTAGGATTCACTAAGTGTTCATGAGTACAGCTTGAAGTTCACCCAACTTTCTCGATATGCTCTGGAGATGGTTGCGGATATAAGGAGTCTGAGGAATTTGTTTGTTGCTGGGCTGTCTTGGATGCCAAGTAAGAAAGGTAAGGCTACAATGCTAATATGTGACATGGATATAGAAAGGTTGATGGTTTATGTGTAGCAGGTTGAGAAAGAGAAGTTGAATGATAGGGAGGAGTTTAGAAACAAGAAAGCTCAGACATGGAGTGAGTCCGGGCTATAAAGGAATAATGTGAACCGTTCATCCTTTCAGCAAAAGAAAAAGGGACCTGCTACATCATGTGCTAGTGCACATGCACCCAGAAACAAAAATGAATATAATGGTAGGAATTCGCAGCACTTTAGATCTAGACCTGCTCAGTTTTAGGGTAGTGTGGCACAAAGAGGTAACTAGTCTCCTGCATGTGCTAAGTGTGGTAGGAACCACCCAGGTAAATGTCACGATGGGTGATGAGTCGACAAATTGGACTCATTTAGGGCTATATTTTAATAGAAATTGTGTCCTTAAATGCTTATTTTATCTCAATATCTGATGAAAACCCTTAAGTTTCAGGTATTTGAAGTTTGAAGGAAAGCATGGACACTACTTCGCAAAAAGGAACGAAGAGGCTGAAAAGAACAAGAAAATGAAGGCCTGAGGATCACCGAGTCCACTTGGCGAGTCGCGGAAGGGTCTCACTTCGACTGTTGTTCCAGTGTATTGAGCCCTGAAGGAAATGATTAAGTCGGCGGAGAAAAGGAGCAGTCGGCGCATCTCCGAGGAGTTCCGCGAAATAGTACTATGTCCCCCAATGACCCAGAGCATGACGATGCCGAAGGATGGTGCAAGACGGTGATGAACTACACCAAAGGGAGAATCGCTGAGTTGATCGGCGATTCCGACTAATGTCGCCGAATGATCAACTACAACATAGACTTTTGAAAACTATAAATACTCGTTGAGAGTTATAGCTTAGTATCAGATTTTCAGTATAGAACAATTAATATAATTTTAGTACTTTTTATTTTTGCTCTGAGTTTGAGAGGGTTTTGGAAACTTGAAGAAGAAGAGGGTTTCATCTCCAAGGGTTTGGACTTGGGTCTCTTGGATTCTTCATTCTTGGCCTGTAACAAGACTTAAATCTTCGTACCCACTTGAATGCAAGCTCATTTAGGTATAAATTTTTATCTCTTGATGTGTGGCTAAAAAGCCTAATTCTTGGGGTGGGATTTAGCGAATATGGGTTAAAATTATTGTTGGGTATTGCTTGCTGATAGATTAGATGTAGCTTAATGGTGATTTTGACTATTAGTTATGGATGAATTTAACAAATTTGTAGTTGCAAATACAATTTATTTATGTGTATTCAACTTGCTCGAGAGAGAGATCGCGAAACCAAGACTACTAGAGTGATTGTCTAAGGAGTGGATCGACATGAGGTTCATCTTGAGAGAGTGAACCCTAGTCCCATATCCTAACACTCAGCTCGAGAGAGTGAGTGGGGTAAGGCGTAGGCTGGTCTTCATGCGGCAAGTGGGTGTCTGAGAGGAACCCATTTAAAACGGGGTAAGTTGCTCGAGAGAGAATTTATTCCCATGTATAGCTTAGCCTAGTCACTATTACTCTATAAATTCTCTATCGAAAGCCTGTACCCAATAATTTAGATTAACCCGTATTCCGGTCACATCCCAAGAATCCCCTCTCACTCATAGATTTCTTTGTTATTTCTATTGTTTTTGCTATACTTGTGACAAAACCCCCAAATCAATATTTGACATTTTTGTGCCCCCCTTCAATTTACAATGTTTTTAATCATTAATGTCTTCAGCTACGACTAGTTAGAATTAAATTTTGTTTTTCTATTAATTCTCGAAACCACTCCCTTGGGACTCGACACCAACCCTTGGTTGGGTTATTATAGTATTGTACGATTCTAGACACTTGCATTGGAAGTTGTGTCATTGATTACACAAATATCAAAATGGCGCCGCAGCCGGGGAGTGGTGTTATTTGGGAATTCTTATTTAAGTAGAATTTTTTATTCTTCCTAGTTTTAGTTTTACTAATCTAAATTGTAGGTTTGTTTTGCTAATTTGAATATCAGAGCAGGAAACTAAGGATGGAAAATCATTATGGATATCACACGAATCATCACCTTCTAAAACTATTGAACCTCAGGGATAACGTCTTGACATTTAAGCAGGTAGGGGATGAGACAATTCAGGAAATGTGTCAGATGTTTCAAGCAGTGCTTCAACCATGCCCACATCATGGGATGACGGACAAGGGGATACTGGAGTGCTTCTACAGGGGTCTTGGACCCGAGAATAGAGGTATAGCCGATCAACTTTGCGAGGACGGTATGCTACACCAGCCCTATGAAGTTGTAGAAAATCTCCTTGATGGCATGATAAAAGCCAACAAAGAAGCCAAAAAGAAGAAGGAGTGGGATGCACTAGTTACCAGTTGAATGTTCTATCCACCCGAGTCACGGAATTGGAAGTACAAGCTATGGGAAAAGAAAAGCACTCCTCTTTTCAAGAGTATAAACAAGGGAAGAAGCAGAGAGGTGTGAAGTATGATTAAGCTCTATCACTCATTCAACAAAAATTGAGGCACATGAGAAGATGTTGAATGAGATGAAGGAGAACATCAAAATGCTAAATGAAGCGCCAACCTCTTACTCCATGACTATTCAACTGTAGGATGCTCAAATTGGCCATTTGATATCAGGTCATTACCCACCATTCACCGAGGACTCGCCTAATTACAATATGGGCGACTCAAAAAATAAAGAATAGTTGCTGACTTGCGTCGTGCCGCGACGTTAACTAAGGCGCTGTTTGGGAGGCAACCCAAAACCCCTTAATATTTTATATTTGTGTATTGGTAAATTAATGATGTGTTGTGGTATAGGTTAAAAGGTGAAAAGTGCTCAAAAAGTGCAGGGTAGCAAGCAACAGATCCAATTGGCGAGTCGCCGAAGAGGTCCGCGAACTCGACCTTGTCTGCCGTTTGGCTCCAATCATCTCCAAAATTGAAGCCTGTAAAAATTGGCGAGCTTGTGAAATTATTGGCACATCGCCGACTCTGTTGGTGATCTCGATGGCGACCGCCGTTTGAACTCCCATGTTTACTGGGAAGTTCTGTAAAACTCGGTGAAAACAAGTGATTGCTCGGCGACATGCCAACTGATTCAGTGATTCAGACTGATATCGCCGAGTACGTAGGAATTGGACATCGCTTTAGTAAGGTTGAAACAGGGTGACTGTGAAGCATTCGAGAAGGTGAGTTGAAAATATGAGTATTGGGTTGTTTAGCGATGCTGTGGAGAGCTTGCTGAATCACTCAACGACTCGCTTAACGTACCCACCTCGCCTTCTTCTTAATGCTAAAAATATGGAAGGTCTACACCCAAAGTTGCAGAAGAACCATGCCGCTCTGACAGATGGAGAAACCGCATAGCCAGGATCACTTTTATACCTCCCTATTTGTCTTACTTATTTTTATTTTTGAGTACTTTTAATCGCATTTGAGGACAATTGTTTTTATTTGTGGAGGGGTGAGACCGACCTTTGTGTGCTGTCAATGTTCGCATTCTGTATATATTTGGGCTGTTCTGTTTAAAATTGTGTTTACACTGCTTTCTGTGGATGTTTGAGCTCACGGCTTCCTTTTGTTTTAAATTACAAAAATGATTTTCACCCTTCCGGAATTTTTT
The DNA here is from genome assembly GCA_029582685.1 of Solanum piurae. NCBI lineage: Eukaryota > Viridiplantae > Streptophyta > Magnoliopsida > Solanales > Solanaceae > Solanum > Solanum piurae. Next base: position 27,462 of record JAJOOO010004027.1, on the reverse strand, counting down.
TAAAATTCTCTAAAAATTTTTTGGCCACCTCTCGTGTGTTGAATGTGGCTGTTCTTTTTTAAAATTTAAGTCCCCGGTTCTGATCAATACTGATGACTTGAATAGTACTCTCAATCGAACGAACATGAATGCGCGGCTACGACGAGGCCAAATGAAGTTGCATAGACAATATGTGAACTCTTTGCATCTCGTTGTGATTAGCCATTTATCTAATCGAGTCTCTTGTGATGACCGTTGCACACTAGCGAAAGTGTAGAGTCTTGTTTGACTTTGGTGTCGATGCCTTGTGTGATGAGCTTACTTTGAACCATGCATGATAGATCCTAGAATTTTCCCCATTGGTCTGGTTAACTAAGTGATGCTATCTCTTTATATGATCTTAGGCAACTTCTAAGAGTGTGAGCCAATTTGACATATACCTCTTTTTGTGACCTACCTTGTGAGTGTGTGAACCTATTTTGAACACCCCTTGAGCCTTACGTTTCTTTGGAAGAAACTTGACGAAACCATAATTTTCTTTACCCACTACCTATAATCCTCTTGAATTGTGGTTAGTTTAATAGTTCACTTAGGACAAAAGCCTAAGTTGGGGGTGTGGTAAAACGAAAAGGGGAAGTCAAGAAATGCAAGGAAAGTCTCCTCTTACCCATGGTTTTAAGAAAAATGGAACCCCTCCATATAAAAAAAAAAAGAAGAGAAAGAAGAAGAAAAATAATGAAAAAGAAAGTTGTGGAATAAAAATACAAAAGAAATGGGGGTCCCAAACAATCGATGGAAAGTGAATAATAGGATGACTTATGAGCATTAAAGAGAATGATGAAGGAAAAGGAAAGGAAGTGTTGTGAGCACCACATTTCATGACGATGAAAGTCACTGAGCCTAAATGACCATACCTTTGCCCTCAGCCCCATTACAAGCCTTAAAAAGACCTTTTTGATCTTGAGTGAGCTGAAACAAATGTTGATCGAAAAATACGGGCAAACCTATGGGTGAAAGAATGCATTGTGTTCTTCCTTGTGAGAGTGAGCGTTGCATCTGATTCATAAGCTTTTAGCTGTGAACCATTGTGTGAATATGGAATCATCCTTGGGCGTTTGAACACTATAGTTGAGCTTGAACTTGCATTTGAAGCAAGTATTGTGAGCATGAGACTCTTTGATATTGGTGAGTCACAACTTGAATCTTTTAGTGCACATTTGATCTTTGCATAAGCAAATTGAAAGTTGTTGTATGCATTCATGATTGAGTCTTGTGTAACACTATTTGAGACACCCTTTTTGAACAACTGAACTTGAGTTTGCTTGAGAACAAGCAAAATTTTAAGTTGGGGGTGTTGATGAGTCGACAAATTGGACTCATTTAGAGCTATATTTTAATAGAAATTGTGTCCTTAAATGCTTATTTTATCTCAATATCTGATGAAAACCCTTAAGTTTCATGTATTTTAAGTTTGAAGGAAAGCATGAACACTACTTCGCAAAAAGGAACGAAATGGTTGAAAAGAACAAGAAAATGAAGGCATGAGGATCGTCGAGTCCACTTGGCGAGTCGCCGAAGAGTCTCACTTCGCCTGTTGTTCCAGTGTGCTGAGCCCTGAAGGAAATGATTAAGTCGGCGGAGAAAGGGAGCAGTCGGCGCATCTCCGAGGAGTTCTGCGAAATAGTACTATGTCCCCCCAATGACCCAGAGCATGACGATGCCGAAGGATGGTGCAAGACGGTGATGAACTACACCAAAGGGAGAATCGCCGAGTTGATCGACGATTCCGACTAATGTCGCCGAATGATCAACTACAGCATAGACTTTTGAAAACTATAAATACTCGTTGAGAGTTATAACTTTGTATCAGATTTTCAGTATAGAACAATTAATATAATTTTAGTACTTTTTATTTTTGCTCTGAGTTTGAGAGGGTTTTGGAAACTTGAAGAAGAAGAGGGTTTCATCTCCAAGGGTTTGGACTTGGGTCTCTTGGATTCTTCATTCTTGGCCTGTAACAAGACTTAAATCTTCATACCCACTTGAATGCAAGATCATTTAGGTATAAATTTATATCTCTTGATGTATGGCTAAAACCCCTAATTCTTGGGGTGTGATTTAGCGAATATGGGTTAAAATTGTTGTTGGGTCTTGCTTGCTGATAGATTAGATGTAGCTTAATGGTGATTTCGTCTAGTATTTGTGGATGAATTTAACAAATTTGTAGTTGCAAATACAAGTTTATTTATTTGTTTTCGGCTTGCTCGAGAGAGAGGTCGCGAAACCAAGACTACTAGATTGATGGCCTAAGGAGTATGTCGACATGAGGTTCAGCTCGAGAGAGTGAACCCTAGTCCCATATCCTAACACTCATCTCGAGTGAGTGAGTGGGGTAAGGCGTAGGCTGGTCTTCATGCGGCAAGTGGGTGTCCGAGAGGAACCCATTTGAAACGGGGTAAGTTGCTCGAGAGAGAATTTATTCCCACGTATAGCTTAGCCTAGTCACTATTACTCTATAAATTCTCTATCGAAAGCATGTACCCAATGATTTAGATTAACCCGTATTCCGGTCACATCCCAAGAATCCCCTCTCACTCATAGATTTCTTTGTTATTTCTACTGTTTTTGCTTTACTTGTGACAAAACCCCCAAATCGATATTTGACACTTTTGTGTCCCCCTTCAATTTACAATGTTTTTAATCGTTAATGTCTTTAGTTACGACTAGTTAGAACCAAATTTTATTTTTGTATTAATTCTCAAAACCACTCTCTTAGGACTCGACCCCAACCCTTGGTTGGGTTATTATACTATTGCACGATCGTAGACACTTGCATTGGAAGTTATGTCATTGATTACACAAACATCAATGGCTCCACAAGTTGTTTCAACTTTCAAGTGTGGACAAGAGGGTCACTTTATGAAAGAGCCCCAAGAACCGACAAGGTAATGGAAATGAGGGAAATATGGCCCAATATTCATCAGTTGCTCCACCAGATAGGGCTGCACCTAGATGAGCTACTTCCGGTATTGACGGAGGAGAAAACCGCCTTTATGCGATCACTAGTCGTCAAGAGCAAGAGAATTATCCATATGTTGTCACTGGTATGATCAAAGTCTTTACTCTTAATGTTTATGCTTTGCTAGATCCAGGAGCGAGTTTATCTTTTGTGACTCGTTATGTTGCAATGAAATTTAATATTCTTCATGTGAAGCTTTGTGAACCCTTTTGTGTTTCTACACCGGTTGGGGAGTCTATTCTAGCTGAGCGAGTCTATCGTGATTCTATCATTTCCATCAATCATACGAACACCATGGCTGATTTAGTTGAGTTAGACATGGTAGATTTTGATGTCATTCTAGGTATGGACTGGCATCATGTATGTTATGCCTCCACTGATTGTAGAACTCAAGTTGTTAGGTTCCAAATTCCTATTGATCCAGTTATAGAGTGGAGTAGCAGTTCAAAAGTGCCTAAGGGTTGTTTCATTTCATACCTTAAGGTGAGAAAGTTAGTTTCCAAGGGATGTGTGTATCACTTAGTCCAAGTTAATGACTCTAGTGTTGAGACACCTCCTATTGAGTCAGTTCCAATTGTGAGTGAGTTTCCAGAAGTCTTTCCTGATGATCTACCTGGAGTCCCTCCTGAGAGAGATAGACTTCGATATAGATATTCTTCGAGATATTCATCCTATATTTATTCCGCCATATAGAATAGTTCCAGCACAATTAAAAGAGCTTAAAGAGCAGTTGAAAGATCTCCTTGATAAGGGTTTTATTCGACCAAGTGTCTCACCTTGGGGTGCTCTGGTATTATTTGTGAGAAAGAAAGATGGTTCCCTTAGGATGTGTACAAATTACCATCAGTTGAACAAGGTTACCATCAAGAATAAGTATCCTCTTCCGAGAATTGATGATTTTTTTATCAGCTTCAGGTGCTACCTGTTTCTCTAAGATAGACCTCAGATCAGGCTACCATCAGTTAAGAGTAAGGGATTGTGATATTCCAAAGACATCATTCAGGACCCGTTATGGTCATTATGAGTTCATAGTTATGTCCTTTGGTTTGACCAATGAGCTTGCAGCGTTTATGGACCTTATGAATAGAGTATTCAAGCCTTATTTATATATCTTTGTTATCATATTCATTGATGACATACTAATCTATTCGAGGAATGAGGAATATCACGCTAGTCACCTCAGAGTAGTTCTCCAAGCTTTAAAGGATAGATAGTTATATGCCAAGTTCTCTAAGAGTGAGTTTTGGCTTCAGTCTGGGGCATTCTTATGCCACATTGTGTCTGGAGAGGGAATAAAAGTTGATAGCCAAAAAATAGAGGCAGTGCAGAATTGACCTAGACTCACATCTCCAATTGATATTAGGAGTTTCTTGGGGTTGGCTGGATATTATAGAAGGTTCATAGATGGGTTCTCATCTATTTCATCCCCTTTGACCAAGTTAACTCATAAAAGAGTGAAATTTCAATGGTTTGAAGCTTGTGATAAAAGTTTTTAGGAATCGAAAAAGAGGTTGACTACTGCCCCAGTATTGACCTTACCAAAAGGTACGCAAGGCTTTATTGTATATTGTGATGCGTCTAGAGTTAGTTTGGCTTGTGTGACAATGCAAAATGACAAAGTTATAACTTATGCCTCCAGACAGTTGAAAGTTCATGTGAACAATTATCGGCCCATGATATGGAATTGGCTGCCGATATTTGCTTGTAAAATATGGCGCCATTATCTTTATTGTGTTCATGTGGATGTGTTCACCGATCACAAGAGTCTTCAATATGTGTTTAGCCAAAAAGAGCTTAATCCGAGACAACAAAGGTGGTTAGAGTTACTCAAGGATTATGACATGAGTATTTTATGTCACCTAGGTAAGGCTACTGTTGTTGCTGATGCTTTAAGCAGGTTATTTATGGGTAGTACCACCCATTTTGAGGAAGATAAGAAAGAGCTAGCAAGAGATGTCTATAAACTTGCCCAATTGAAAGTTCGACTAATGGATTCCACAGAAGGAGAAGTAGTTGTGATGAATGGGGCCGAATCATCATTAGTGTCAAAAATAAAAGAGAAGCAGGACCAAGATCCTCTTTTGTTTGAATTGAAGGCAAATGTTCATAAGCAAAAAGTATTGGCTTTTGAACAAGGGGGAGATGGCGTATTGAGGTATCAAGGTAGGTTGTGTGTACCAAGACGATCATAGCTCTAGATATTCTATCCATCCGGGTTCCACAAAAATGTATCGATATTTGAGAGAGGTTTATTGGTGGAGTAGTTTGAAGAAGGGCATTGCAGAGTTTGTTGCTAGGTGTCCGAATTGCCAACAAGTTAAGGTAGAGCATCAAGGGCCCGGTGGTATGGCTCAGAATATAGAAATTCCGGAATGGAAGTGGGAGATGATTTATATGGATTTCATGACAGGTTTACCACAGTCTCGCAGGCAACATGATTCTATTTGGGTGTTTGTCGATAGAATGATGAAATCAGCCCACTTTTTGCTAGTAAAGACTACCCATATAACAGAGGACTATGCCAAGTTGTATATTCAAGAGGTAGTTAGACTTCATGGGGTGCCAATTTTGATTATTTCAGACAGAGGTGCGTAATTTACTGCACAGTTTTGGGAGATTGATTTCAAAGACAATTGGGATGATCACTTATCTCTCATTGAGTTTGTGTATAACAATGGTTACCACTCTAGCATTCAGATGAATCCTTATAAAGCTATTTATGGGAGAAGATGCAGATCTCCTATTAGATGGTTTGAAGTTGGTGAAGCTGGGTTGATAGGACCAGACTTAATTCATCAAGCTATTGAGAAAGTGAAAGTCATTCAAGAGAGGTTGAAAGCAGCGTAGAGTCGTCAGAAATCCTACATTGATGTTAGGAGAAGGGAGTTAGAGTTTGAAGTAGATGATTGGGTATACTTGAAAGTTTTACCCATGAAGGGTGTTATGAGATTTGGTAAGAAGAGGAAGCTTAGTCCTCGGTATATTGGACCTTACAGAATATCCAAGAGGGTTGGTAATGTAGCTTATGAGTTAGAGATACCCCAAGAGTTAACAACGGTTCATCCGGTATTTCAGATTTCCATGTTGAAGAAATGCATGATAGATCCTTCACTTATCATACCAACTGAAGATATTGGTATCAAGGATAGCTTATCTTATGAGAAGATCCATGTTCAGATTCTAGACCGCCAGGTTCGCAAGTTGAGAACCAAAGAAGTAACATCTTTCAAAGTCCTTTGGAGAAATCAGTTTATTGAGGAAGCTACTTGGGAATTTGAGGAGGATATGAAAAAAATATATCCACATCTCTTTGAACCCGAAGAAACTCCAGACCAAGGTACTAATTCTCTTCTTAGTACTCTTTAATTTATATACTTGATGTGTTAGATTTGCTTGTTGGGTGTTTGAGTTGAAGGTCATATGTTACACCCTTAGCCTACTAAGAGTAATCTCATTTAAGGATGAATGTTCCCAAGGGGGAGATAATGTAACACCTCGATAATTGAAAGAACAAGAAAGAGCTAGAATTAGAAAGAGTCATTTTTGGAAAGAAGGAAACATCTGGAAAATTGGTTATGTTAAGTTTGAGTTTTGGGTCAACCTCAAACGATCATAAATCCTAGATCAGGATGAGTTAGGTGTGCTTATAGATACCGTAGGAAATATTTTGTAATTATCTTTCCAACTCAGCCAAGTTTGCGCGATTCCGAGTTCGTATGAGTGATATATACCTATTTGAAGTTGGGTTGTTCAAATAAGGAAAGTCTAGTCCGGATTTTGGAAGTGTAGTTTGGTCTTTTCCTTACCCAATTATTTTATTTAGTTTTTAGGAGTTTAATTGGGATTTAATCAGAATTATATCAGTTGAAACAATTGGAAATTCACGCTAGGGCTTGGAGAAAAGAGAAAAGAGGAGAAAGGAGAAGAAAAGGTAAGATTCGTCAAGATCGTGCAATTTTGGTTGTGGATTTCACCAAGGATTCAATGCTACGAGGTAAGTGAGATCACATAGCATTGGGTTATTTCACCCACGCGCCAATCATTATTCAATTCAGCGAAGTAGTGTAGTTTTGAAAGAAAATATTATGAGTTCTTGATGATAATTTGTTTGAAATCTTGTGGGTTCTTGTTGTTGAAATTTCTTGAGTTTGATTCATGAAATTAGGTGTGATTTTGAGTAGAATATTATGTATTTTTAGCATATAGTATATTCTAAGTGTTTGGGGAAAGAACCAAGTGAAATTAGAGGGTTTAGAGTTGAAAAACGAAGAATAAATTTCGTCAAAAATTTGGGGAAGGGGCTAGGGGACTGCGTCCCAAAGTTGTTCCTGAAAGTTGACCTCTATGGTGCCGCGCAAGACAGAGCACCCCAAGTCAGTCTCTAAAATTTCAAGGCTGGCGCCCGTGCCTCTCAGAGCTCTAGGGACGCCATTTCTCCCACCTTTTCCCACTTCTTTCCGTACTAGTTCCTTAGTAACGTACCTAAGTTTTCTAGTTGATTTCTATACTCTAAGGTACGTCTAAACATCATGAAATCATCCATAAACATGAAATCATGAACCTTGAATCCATAACAAGGAAAGTTAAGAGTCAAGTCAAGAGAAGTTCATAGAGCTTTCCAAAAGTCTTTTACAAAAGTTTAACTTTGTTTTAAGGATTGAGTTTTGAGTTGAGTAAGGGTAAGAGTAAAGTTTATTTCTTCAAAGATTATACGGGAACTAAGTATTCCCATTAGTTAAATTGTTTTCACATTTGAACAAGAGAGGAAACATCATTTTCCAAGAGAGCCTTTGAGCTAGGTTTTGAGTAATTATCTCAAACCAAAGAAAGCATTTTGTTTTTAAAATATATGAGCTGAGTATATTTTGGGAGTAGTATTGAGCGCCGATATGGGGACAAGTTCATAATAACTCAAGTCTCCATAAATTATGTAGCCATCATGGGTAGGAAATATCATACTTTTTAGATGACTCCTTAGTGCTTTTTTGCATAGACTAGTGCATCCACTTAGTTGAGGCGTCCTATATGACAACAAAGTATAGGACAATTTTGGCAGCGTGGGTGAGACGTTGTATCATCACTTATGCTCATAGTTGTGGTTGTCAGTTAGATAAACTCCCACAGTTTTATATTACTTTATTATATGAGTAAACTGAGTTGTTATTGTATCTCTTTAACACATTGAGTTATCACCTATTATTTTAAATGCTTTGTATAAACTGCACCATTATTGTTATTTTTACTTTGCATTTGAGTTGAGTTGTCCATGAGTTGAGTAAAGACAAGGCAACTGTTCTTTTTAGATTCCTTTCAAGCTTATGTCTTGTTTAGTATTCCCCTCGCATACTCGTACATTCAATGTACTGATGCCATTTGCCCTTCATCGTTTTATGGTGAAAACACAGGTAACTAGGATCAATATCCAGCGCCTCATTGATCCAGTTGAGCACTAAGAGTCAGTTGGTGAGCCTCCTTGCTTTCCAGAGGACTCCTTTTACATTGCTTTAGTATTTCAGCTATTAGGATGATCGAGGGTCTTTTCCTGACATCCCTCTTTGTTTTAGAGTCTTCGTAGACGAGTAGTCACAGTTCTTTAGTCTTGTATTTCAGATGTTTTGCTATTACTCTTGAGTTGCCATCTATGGCTAGTTTGATTGTTTTATCCTAAAATGTTCAGAGTTTAATTTGAGACAGTTGTTTTATAAAAGCATTTGTTCCTTCTAATAATGCCTAAAGTCTTCCGCTTAGAGCCTAGCCAGGCCAAGGGTTCACTTGAGGACAAAAATGGTTCTCGAGTGCCAGTCCCGGCCAGGATGTAGGCTCGGGGCGTGACATAATATAGGTGAATAAAAGATTACTGAAAAAAGGACTGCAATAGATAACAATGTACTCAAGCTGAATGTAAAGAAATAAAGGAGTTAAATCATTTAAAGATAAACAAAATACTTTTTCATATCTAAACTCAACATAATAAGTGATATATAAAAATACACTCTGACTCTATTGGGAGATTCTCTAACCGACCACCATTACTATGAGCTACGTGATGATACAACATCTCGCTCACACTGCCAGAACTGTCCTATACCTTGTCGGGGTATAGAACACCTCAACTAAGTGGATCCACTAAGCTATGCTTAAAATCAATAAGGAATCATCTAAAAAGTATGACCCTTTACCCATGTTGGCATACATGGTTTATGGGAGCTGTGAGTTGTTTGAACTCTCCCCGATATCGATGCTCAATAATACTCCCAATAATATATACTCCTTCTCATATGCTTAAAAAACATAATTCTTCCAATGGTTTGAGATAATTGCTCAAATTACCCTCTTAAAAGAGGTAACTGCTCTTGAAATAACTTTTGAACTCATAACTCATTTAGAATTCTCAGTTTCTCTTTAATCAATGTAAAAATTGATGCCTCTAGCAAACATAGTCCCCTTATACTCATACTTGAAAACTCATTCTCAAAAACATTTCAAAATCAAATTATAATATGATCACTGATAACTTGGGAATTCATATTGCATAAATATTTATGGTATATCTATATACCATACTGCATAAACATTGATGTCATACTCGATTTTCATACTAATCATGTTTTAGAAACTCTTTTCTCAAAACTCATCTTTGCTTTCTCCAAACTCAGTTTAAGAACACAAGTGTTGGCTTTAAAAAAAGTTTTTCAAAATTTATAACTCAAAATAAGGTTCATGCTGAAATATAGACATGAACACATCAACTCAAGAATCTCAATGACAATATAGAAACTCAATAATTAGGAATATAATTTTTAAAAGAAACATGAACTCAAGAACTCTAAATCAACTTATCTCAAGAATACTCAAATGTAGAGAAATACTCCTAGATTACTCTTTTACTGATCTGAAAGTAGATGTAGGGAGTGAGGATGAACTAGTACAAAACTATGATAGCATTACAAACCTGAAACAACAAGGTTCTTTAAGAATCTTTAATATGAAGTTGATTAGAAAACATGAAACCCTAGCGTGAAGGTAAACAATCAAGAAAACCTTTCTTGAGATTCTTGTATTTGTTTCTTGAAATCTCTATGGCCAAGATTTATGATTTTAATTAGTGATTTATAATTTTATTGAGGAATTTGAGTTGGAAAGAATGGAATTCTTGGAGAAAAACTTACCTTGAAGAAGAATCTTGAAAAAGATGGAAAAAATCTTGAATGAAATCTTCTCCTTTGATTTTTCGTTAGGATTTTACCTTAAGGTTTGAGAGAGAAGAGAAAGATGGATTAAGAGATATAAATCTGATTGTTTTGGGTCTTTTGTTAGTCAAGAAATTTGTTTAGGGTTTTCTTAGAGGTAAAAAGACAAAAATGACCCTTTTTAATGATTTCCCGTCAGCTAATTCGTCAGAACACTGTATCAAGTTACTAAAATGGTCAAAACCTTTTACTCCAAAATTGGATTGACGTGAAATTAATGGCGTTGGAAAGAATATTCAAATACCTTTAATTTGATATGTTATGGGCCGTGTAAATCTTTATGTTCTAAGAGATATGGTTGTTTGAAGTTGACTTGAATGATACATTAAAACTTAATCGATAAAGAAACTTTCAACACTACTTTGTGCTAGGAGTTTCTAGTGACCTTAGTTGATATCCAAAACCATTCACACACTAACGAATTTACCTTTAAACGTATGGGTTATTTAAAAATCACCCAATATGATCCTACAAGTAAATGAAGAATGGTTCGAGCCTTAACTTAGAAATTTTTGGGGTGTTACAATATCTCGCCTTTGGAATCATTCGTCCTCGAATGACGCTCGTCTGAGAATCGAAAGGGGTTACTCTGATTGTATTCAAGTCTAACATAGGATAGTTATTCTGATCTAAACCAACAGATTCAGGTTTTATACCTCTGTAGGAAATCTCATCCTAAAAACACTACTCTTTACCGCTATATTCAGCTAACCTTAAGCTCATATCACGAAACACCTAATGTATCACAAATTTTCCACATGTTAACGATACCACATTCAAGCTTAGAACCTTAACCACTCCATATAATTCTACTAACCAACTTTCTAAGAACTTCTCATCATCTCTGCCAACTAAACTTTCATGCATTACCACCAGGAAGCTGACTTAGTACTCATTTTAAAACCTTATCTCCTTCTCCCTCCACATTTATAACCTTATATGGAATAAACCACCATCACTATCACAATAAGAAATAGCAATCCTCTCCTCTACCATCACACAACTACTATCAACAACACCCCTCTCGAAAACTAAAAGGGATTACTGAAAGGGCTTTAGGGCGAATGATCATAAGCCCGATTCATTCAAGAATTATTATTTAAGAATATGCATGGCCTAACATTATGTTGCTAGCCATTGAGAGTAAATCATAAAATTGTGAGACTGAACATACTATGGGACATGAATACTTATATGAATAGGTTCATATCATGAGGCTGATATCCACAATTTTATGGATTATGCTCGAGGTTAATGGGCTAAAGTCTTGGCCCCTTATTCAGGAAATTGAGCATAGATGTGAATCTCTCTGAAGTGTATTAGCATAGGTCATAGAAACAATTCTGATAATACGAATATCTACAAGATGTTGTAATAACTTCGCTTGAGGAATATCCACGATTATGAACAGATTGATATATCTCTATAACTCTTTCTGAAGACATCACTATCTCATCCTCAACACTTGACGTGATTTCTCATCTTATCATCTCCCCCTTAGATTTGGAGTTGACACTCTAAAGTCATGGATCTATTTTCATCATCTCTAAATCGGTCTACATTCCCTTTAATACTCGGAAATACTTATCTCATGGCTACATAACTCTCCATTAGAAGGTACTAAGACTCCTTCTAAGACCTCTTTCTAAGATTCTTCTATTAACTTATTATCATTAGCTTATAAGGCCGCTTCATCTAACTTCTTAAGGGAAAAATAATTTTACCTCAACTTATTCCATATTGACAACTCAAACATACTATCTAGGCACACATGGAAAGTCATTAACTTATTTGGAACCTCATCTAATTACATACAATCTTGGGTACACCTCTTAATGCTTCTTGTTACTCTCAAGACTTACCTACATCTTACTGCCCTTATCTAAAAGTTAGGATCTCTCACTTGTACGACTCATATTCATTGCAACTGACATCTCAATTCCTCACCTACTCTATGTCAAGTCTACCAGATCAAATCTCAAGACTTACATCATCACCCTCATGTTGGCATTCTTTTGATCACAATGCTCATCACAAATTCAAGATTAATATTTATTACTAAACCTGGATATTAATATGATTTCTCGCTTACTATACTAACTTACTACTACTAGATAAAATTAAGAAACAATCGCCCACTAAGTCCTCATGACAATTAGTCAATATTTATCTCTCAGTCTACATCCTTACATATTACTGCCACATTCCACTTCACAACTTAAGTACTATTTACTCATTCACTATACATCATCACTTAATTAGTTCTATAACACTTTGAATATGATGAGCTCTTCTTAAAAAATCATAAGCCTATCTTAGATCTATCACCTCATGAATACTCATACTTTTCTATCTAGCACCTACACTTGGTCGTTACGAACATAATGACACATCATCATAACCTCCTTTTTAGTTAAAATATAATCTATGTCATCCTAACTAGTTACTCTTACTCTACCACCTATCATGAACTCAATACAAAATTATTACTTCTTAGTCTACCCAAAAGGGAAAACTCCTCTTTAATAACTCACTGGGTGCATGACTATAATAACATAGCTTGCGTCATCACTGTCTCTCTTTCTTAGATTACTATACCTCTGCATGGTTTCCTTTAACCTTGGGCACTTTTACTACTACTACTACTTATAACCTTGTACTCATACAATATTTTCAGGTGCAAATACTACTCAAGCTCTACAACACACCTCCTCAAAAGGGTCTCAATTGAAACAACATTTAGAGAAGAGAGTACATCTCACTTGTTTCTCAAACACACGATTCATATGAGTATGAGTGCATTTTTTATGAATTTCAATAGTTAAACTCACTCACAGGCTTCTCTCAAGCCACTCTACAGTCTCATGACTTTCTAATGATTTTTACTGAGAGTAACTCATTGATATTGAACTGATTTTTCTATTCAACTACCTGGAGTATAGGGAATAGGCGAATAAATCTGAGAAATGTACGAATTTTGAATAAGTTCCTTATGACACAACTCTACTGTACTGTAACACCCCACTACTTGAAACAACTAGAATTAGAAAATGATGATTTAGGTGGGATACAAGACACTGTATGAAAGGTCTTTGAATTATCTTTCCAACGTCACTGAGTTTGCTAGATTTCGAGTTCGTATGACGGAGATATGCCCATTTGAAATTGGGTTGTCTGAATAAAGAAAGTCACCCGGATTTTAGAGGGGTATTTTGGGCTTTTCATTACCCAATTAATTAAATTCAGTTTTAGTAATTTATTTGGGGTCTAAACTGATTTGGTTCAGTTTACTCTTCATAAAATTACTCTAGGGCTTTTAGAGGAGAGAAAAGAGGAGAAAGAGCCAAGGTTTGTCACGTTCTTGAGACTTCGCTTGTGGATTTTGCCAAGAGTTAATCCCTACGAGGTATGTGAAATCACATAGAATTGAGTTCATTCACCCATGCGCAATCATGTTTAATTCAGCGTATTTACATTCTTAAAGTCATTGAGTTCTTGATGGTTTTCTTGTTGAAGTTTCTATTGAGATCTTGATTGTTGAGATTTTGAGGAGTTCTTGAGTTAATTGCATGAGATTTGAGGTTGTTTTTAATAGATTCTTGTACACTAATGATGGGTATTAGAATCTAAGTGATTTGGGAAGAACTCACTCGATTCTAGATGAATTAGGGTCGAAAAACAAGTAAGAAACTTTGTCGAACTTTCTGGGAAAAGGGGTGGGGTGCCACACCACTCAGTGTGCCCCATATCAGGACCTGTGGTGTGGGATCTGGGGCGCCGCGCCACCCAGTGCAACCTTACCCAGGTTCTTTAGTTATGGGTCTGGCACCCAGCGCCACTCAGTATGTTAGGGTCGCCAGGACTTCTACCCTTTCCCACTTCTTTTCATTTGAGTTCCCTCGAATCGTACCTATGTTTTCTTGGTTATTTATACACTATAAGGTACGTATAAACATAGAGAGATCATCCATAACATGAGATCATGAACCTTGGATCCATAATTCAAATTCAAAGAAAGTTAAGAGTCAAGTCTAAAGAGTTCTTAGAGTCTTTCAAAAGTCTTTTACAAATGTTTTAAACTTATTTTAAAGACTTGAGCATTGAGTTTAGAAAGAGCAAGAGTGAAGTTCATCTCTTCAAAATATTATATGGGAACTAAGTATTCCCAAGAGTTAAAATATTTTCACATTCATACAAGAGAGGAAACATCGTTATCCAAGTGAGCTTTCAAGCTAGTTTTTGAGTAATAATCTCAACCACAAATAGAGTTATGTTTTAAAACATATGATCTAGTTTATTTTGGGATTAGTATTGAGCACCGATTTTGGGACATATTTGAGTTCAGATAATTCAAAGTCTCCATAAACCATGTAGCCACATGAGTAGAAAAGGATCATACTTTTTAGATGATTTCTTAATGCTTTTAGCATAGACTAGTTAATCCACTTAGTGAGTTAGGTTCTATACCCCCGACAGGGTATAGGACGGCCCTGGCAGGGTAAGGCAAGACATTGTACCATCACTTAAGCTCATAGAGGTGGTTGTCAGTTAGAGAAATTCCCACAGATATGTTTTGTATTCTTAAATACACATAGTTACTTGTATTTTTATATACAAACTGAGTTGTTTGTGTTTTTAAATGCACTGAATTGTTGTTTTCATGTTTTAAAGCTTTTCTTTATACTTCATCTTTACTTCTGCTTTATATTGAAAAGAATTGAGTGAGTTGAGACGAGGTAAGTTTCTTCAGCTACTTTTCATGCTTATGTTCTATTTTAGAACTCCCCTATCATGCTCGTACATTCAATGTACTAATGCCATTTGGCCTGTATCATTTTATGATGCAAATACAGGTAACCAGGATCAACATCAAGTGTCTCGTTGATCCAGTTGAGCATTGAGAGTCATTTGGTAAGACTCCTTGCTTTCTAGAGGATCCCTATTTACATTGTTTTAGTATTTTCAGTTGTTAGGATGACCGGGGGTCTTGTCTTAATATCCCTCATAATTTTAGAGTCTTCATAGACAGATATCTATAGTTCTTTAGTTTTGCATTTAAGTTGGTTTGTTATATGACTTGATTTGACATTTTGGCTAGTTGAATGTTTACTTCTAAAACATTCTCAATTTATTTGTTCAGACAGTTTATAAAGATTGTATTTAAGTACATTTTCTGTTGAGTAAGTATTCTGCTGAGAGTCTAGCCAGGCCAAGGGTTCGCCCGGGGCCATAAATGGTTCTCAAGTGCCAGTCCCGCCCATAATATAGGCTTGGGGCATGACATAATTGGTATCAGGGTATAGAGTTCAAGAGTCCTAGGGAGTCTAGTAAGTCTTGTCTGTAGAGTACTAGTTTTCGGTGTGAAGCGCGGAACATCTATAATTAGGAGGCTACAATATTTAGGAACTATCTCACTTCTTTCATACTTATTTCGTGCGATAGAATTCATCTCTATAAAGTCTCTTTCTAACTCGTGCTTGCGGGTATCTTTAAGATCATGCCTCCACGAAGTGCTGTCCGAGGTCGTCTTGCTAGGAGGAATGTAGAAGAACAGGGGGTACTGAATGCACTTAAAGTGCAACCCCAAATAGAGGTCACCAATGCTGAGTTTCGTAAGGCCAGCCAGATGTTGAGCGAAGTTGTGACCAACCAAGCTAGGCAATAAAGAGAGAATCTTCAGGAAGTGGCTGATACTTCTAGGATCTGCGAGTTCTTAAGGATGAATCCTCCAAGCTTCACTGGTTCAAGTGTCACTTAGGATCCGAATTTTTTTGTTGAAAAACTTCAGAAGGTTTTTGAAATTATGCATGTTGTCGATGCTGAGCGAGTGGATCTAGCTGCATATCAACTAAAGAGTGTTGCTAGAATCTGGTTTGACCAAAGGAAAGAGAATAGGGCTGAGGATGCACCAATTATGAGTTGGGTTGTGTTTGAGAGTACCTTCATGGAGCGTTTCTTTCCCCGTGAGCTAAGAGAGGAAAAGATAAGAGAATTCCACACTCTTAAGAAGGTATCTATGAGTGTTCATGAGTATAGTCTGAAGTTCACTCAAATTTCCCACTATGCTCCGGAGATGGTTGCGCATATGAGGAGTAAGATGAGTCTGTTTGTTGCTGGATTATCTCATCTGTCAAGTAAGGAAGGTAAGGTAGCTATGCTAATAGGTGATATAGACATATCAAGCTTGATGATTCATGTGCAGCAGGTTGAGGAGGATAAACTGAGGGATAGAGAAGAGTTCAGAAATAAGAAAGCTAAGATAGGGAATGAGTCATGGAAGCAGAAGAGTAATGCCAACTGATCTTCTTTCCAACATAAGAAAAAGGGAACTGCTCCATCATCTGCTAGTGCACCTGCACCAAGGAACATAGGTGAGTTCAACAATCAGAATTCACAAAATTTCAAATCTAGACCTGTACAATCTCACGGTAGTGTTGCACAAGGAGGTAATGGGATTCCTGCATGTGCTAAGTATGGTACGACCCACTCAGGGGTGTGTCATGATAGCTCCACTGTTTTCTTCAAGTGTGGTCTGCATGGTAACTTTATGAAAGAGTGCCCTAAGAACAGGTAAGGTAATGGTAATGGGGGCAATATTGCACAATATTCTTCAGTTTCTCCACAAAACAGAGCTGCACCTAGAGGAGCTACTTCAGGGGAAGGCGGAAGATCAAACCATCTTTAAGCTATCACTAGTCGCCAAGAGCAAGATAATTCTCCAGATGTTGTCACTGGTATGATCAAAGTCTTTACTTTTGATGTTTATGCTTTGCTAGATCCATGAGCGAGTCTATATTTTGTGACTCCATATGTTGCAATGAATTTTGATGTTCTTCTTGAGCAACTCCTTCAACCCTTCAGTGTTTCTACACCTGTTGTTGAGTCTATTCTAGCTAAAAGAGTCTATCGTGATTGCTCTGTTTTTGTCAATCACAAGAACACCATGGCTGACTTAGTTGAGGTAAACATGGTAGATTTTGATGTCATTCTAGGTATGGACTAGCTTCATGCCTGTTATGCATCAATCAATTGTAAAACTCGAGTAGCCAAGTTTTAGTTTCCTAATGAGCAAGTTATAGAGTGGAAGAGTAGTTTAGTAGTGCCTAAGAGTCATTTCATTTCGTACTTTAAGGAGATAAAGTTAGTCTCCAAGGGTTGTGTTTATCACTTAGTTCGAGTTGATAACTCTAGTGTTGATACACCTCCTATTCATTCAGTTTAAGTTGTTAGTGAGTTTCCAGAAGTCTTACCAGACGATCTTCTCGGGTTCCCTCCTGAGAGAGAAATAGACTTTGGTATAGATATTCTTCCTGATTCTCGTCCTATCTCTATTCCGCCATATAGAATGGCTCCAGCTGAGTTGAAAGAGTTAAAAGAGCAGTTGAAAGATCTCCTAGAGAAAGGTTTTATTCGACCAAGTGTATCACCGTGGGGCGCTCCGGTCTTATTTTGTGAGAAAGTAAGATGGTTCTCTGAGAATGTGTATAGATTACCGTTAGTTGAACAAGAATAAGTATACTTTTCTGAGAATTGATGATCTTTTCGATCGACTTTAGGGTGCCACTTGTTTTTCTAAGATAGAACTCAAATCTGGCTATCATCAGTTGAAAGTAAGAGAAAGTGATATCCCTAATACCACTTTCATGACCCGTTATAGTCATTATGAGTTCCTAGTAATGTCCTTTAATTTGACCAATGCTCCTGCAACATTCATGGACCTTATGAACAGAGTATTCAAGACCTATTTAGAAATGTTTGTTATCGTATTCATTGATGACATTCAAATCTATTCGAGGAATGAGGAAGATCATGCTAGTCATCTCAAAATAGTTCTCCAAACTTTCAAGGATAAGAAGTTATATGCCAAGATTTTGTAAGTGTGAATTTTTTCTTGAGTCTGTGGTATTCTTAAGCCATATTATTCTCGGTGATGGAATTATAGTTGATACCCAAAAGTTAGAGGCAGTGTAGAACTGGTGTAGACCTACATCTCCAATTGACATTAGGAGTTTCTTGGGTTTGACTGGTTACTATAGAAGGTTCGTTGAGGGGTTTTCGTTTATTTCATCCCAATTGACTAAGTTGACTCATAAAACAGTTATGTTTCAATGTTCTGAAGCTTGTGAGAAAAGTTTTCAGGAATTGAAAAAGCAGTTGACTATTGCCCAGTATTGACCTTACCAGAAGGTACACAAGGTTTTTTAGTATATTATGATGCGTCTAGATTTGGATTGGGTTGTGTGTTAATGCAAAAAGGCAAAGTTATAGCTTATGCCTCGAGACAACTTAAGGTTCACGAGAAGAATTACCCAACCTATGATTTAGAGTTGGCTGCCATAGTATTTGATTCGAAATTATGGCGTCACTATCTTTATGGTGTTCATGTAAATGTGTTCACTGATCATGAGAGCCTTCAGCATGTATTTAGTCAAAAAGAACTTAATCTCATACAGAGAAGGTGGGGTTAAATTCTCAAAGATTATGACATGAGTATTCTCTATCACCTAGGTAAGGCTAATATG
Source organism: Solanum piurae (assembly GCA_029582685.1). NCBI lineage: Eukaryota > Viridiplantae > Streptophyta > Magnoliopsida > Solanales > Solanaceae > Solanum > Solanum piurae. Next base: position 8,692 of record JAJOOO010004027.1, on the reverse strand, counting down.
GTTGCTTATGCCTTGAGTAGATTGTCTATGGGTAGTACCACCCATTTTGAGGAAGATAAGAAAGCTTTAGGAAAAGAGGTGCATAGACTTGCACGATTAGGAGTTTGATTAAGGGATTCTGACGAAGGAGGAGTAGTGGTGATAAATGGGGTTGAGTCATTATTAGAGTCTGAAGTTAAAGAGAAACAAGACCAAGATCCTATTTGGCTTGAATTGAAGGAAAATGTTCATAAGAAAAAAATAATGACTTTTGAACAAGGGGTATATGGTGTATTAAGGTACCAAAGTAGATTGTGTTTGCCAAGGGTGGATGAACTTCAAGAGAGGATCATGGAGGAAGCTCATAGCTCTAGATGTTCTATCCCTCTGGGTTCCACAAAGATGTATTGTGATCTGAGAGAGGTTTATTGGTGGAATAATATGAAGAAGGGTATTGCAAAGTTTGTTTCTAAGTGTCCGAATTTCCAACAAGTTAAAATAGAGAACTAGAGGCCTGATGGTATGGCTCAGAATATAGAGATTTGGAATGGAACTGGGAGATGATTAATATGAACTTTATGACAGGTTTTCCGCAGTCTCGCAGGCAACGCAATTTCATTTGGGTGATTGTAGATCGAATGACTAAATCAACCCACTTTTTGCCGATAAAGAATACTGATTCAGCAAAGGATCATGCCAAGTTATATCTTAAAGAGGTAATTAGACTTCATGGAGTTCCGATTATTTCAGATGAAGGTGCACAATTTCGGAAGTCATTCCAGAAAGGTCTGGGTTCGAAGGTGAATTTGAGTACTGCTTTTCATCCTCAGACAGATGGTCAAGCAGAGTGAACCATTCAAACTTTCAAAGATATGTTGAGATCTTGCGTGATTGATTTCAAAGGAAATTGGGATGATCACCTGCCTCTCATAGAATTGGCTTATAATAATAGTTACCACTCTAGCATCCAAATGGCTCCGTATGAGGATCTTTATGGGAGAAGATGCAGATCTCCTATTGGATGGTTTGAAGGTGGTGAAGCTGGGTTGATATGACCAGACTTAGTGCATCAAGCTATGGAAAAAGTGAATGTTATTCAAGAGAGATTGAAAACAACGCAGAGCCATTAGAAATCCTGTATAGATATTTGGAGAAGAGACTTAGAGTTTGAAGTAGATGATTGATTTTACTTGAAAGTTTAACCAATGAAGGGTGTTATCAGATTTGGTAAGAAAGGGAAACTTAGTCCCCGGTATATTGGTCCTTACAAGATATCCAAGAGGATTGGCAATGTAGCTTATGAGTAAGAGCTACACCAAGAGTTAGCAGGGGTTCATCCGGTATTCCACATTTCTATGTTAAAGAAGTTTATGAGTGATCCTTCACTTATCATACCTACTGAAGACATTGGTATTAATGATAGCTTATCTTATGAGAAGTTTCCTATTCATATTCTAGATCGCCAAGTTCGCAAGTTGAGGAGTAAAGAAGTAGTATCAGTCAAAGTACTATAAAGAAATCAGTTTGTTGAGGAAGTTACTTGGGAATATGAGGAGGATATGAAGAAGAGATACCCACATATCTTCAAATCTGGAGAAATTCCAAACTAAGGTACTAATCCTTTTCTTGGCATTTGTTTTTAAGTTGGCATGTTGTATTTATATTTTTCTTATTGGGTGTTTGAACTGAATGTGAGATGTTACAACCTTAGCCTACTAAGAGTAACCTCATTCGAGGACGAATTTTCCCAAGGGAGAGATACTGTAACACCCCGCTAGTTGAAAGAACTCGAATTAGAAAGAAACCATTTTTGGAAATAATCAAATTTGGAAATTTTGGGAAGTTATGCAAAGTATGAGTTTTGGGTCAACTTCAAATGACCATAACTCCTAGCATAGGATGATTTAGGTAGGCTACAAAATACCATATGAAAAGTCTTTGAATTATCTTTCCAACGCCACCGAGTTTGCTAGTTTTCAAGTTCATATGAGGGAGATATGTTGAAGTCCGGTTGTCTGAATAAGGAAAGTCACCCGGATTTTAGAGGGGTATTTTAGTATTTTCATTACCCAATTAATTAAATTCATTTTTAGTAATTTATTTAGGGTCTAAAATGATTTTTTTCAGTTTACTCTACATAAAATTACGCTAGGGTTTTGAGAGAAGAGAGAAGAGGAGAAAAAGAGGAGAAGGAGCCAAGGTTCATCGCGATCTTGAGATTTTGCTTGTGGATTTCGCCAAGGGTTAATCCCTAGAGGTATTGAGATCACATAGCATTGGGTTCTTTCACACACGCGCCAATCATATTTAATTCAACGTATTTACGTTCTTGAAAGTAGAGAAATTGAGTTCTTGATGGTTTTCTTTTTGAAGTTTCTATTGGGATTTTGAAGAATTATTGAGTTAATTGCATGAGATTTGAGTTTGTTTTTAGTAGATTCTTGTACAATAATGATGGGTATTAGAATCTAAGTGATTGGAGAAGAAACCACTCGATTCTAGATGAATTAGGGTCGAAAAACGAGTAAGAAAATTCATCGAACTTTCTGGGAAATGAGGTGGGGCGCCGTGCCACTCAATGCGCCCATATCAGGATCTGTAGTTTGGGCTCTGGGGCGCCGCGCCACTCAGTTCATCCCAACCCTGGTTCTGTAGTAATAGGTCAGGCGCCTTGCACCACTCAGGGTTGCTATTCTACCCTTTCCCACTTCTTTCCGTTTGAGTTCCCTCGAATCGTACCTATATTTTTTAGTTGATTTCTACACTTTAAGGTATGTATGAAAATTGAAAGATCATCCATAACATGAAATCATGAACCTTGAATCCATAATTCTAATTCAAGGAAAGTTAAGAGTGAAGTCTAAATAGTTCTTAGAGTCTTTCAAAAGTCTTTTACAAATGTTCTAAACTTGTTTTAAAGACTTGAACATTGAGTTGAGTAATAGCAAGAGTGAAGTTCATCTCTTCAAAAGATTATATGGGAACTAAGTATTCCCAAGCGTTAAAATGTTTTCACATTCAAACAACAGAGGAAACACCGATTTCCAAGAGAGCTTTCAAGCTAGTTTTTGAGTAATAATCTCAAACCACAGAAAGTGTGATGTTTTTAAACATATGAGCTAGTATATTTTGTGAGTAGTACTAAGCCCCAATTTGGGGACATACTTGAGTTCAGATAATTCAAAGTCTCCATAAACTGTGTAGCCAATATGGATAAAAAAGGGTCATACTTTTTAGATGATTCCTTAATTCTTTTAGCATAGACTAGTGGATCCACTTAGTGAATTAGGTTCTATACCCCCAGAAAGGTATAGGACGGCCCTGGCAGCGGGAGGCAAGACGATGTACCATCACTAAAATTCATTGAGATGGTTGTCGGTTAGAGAAACTCACACAAAGTTATTTTGTATTCTTATATACACAGAGTTACTTGTAATTTCATATACAAACTGAGTTGCTATGTCTTTTTAAATGCATTGAGTTGTTATCTTCATGTTTTAAAGCTTTTCTTTATATTGCATCTTTACTTCTGCTTTGTATTGAAAAGAGTTGAGTGAGTTGAGACGAGATAAGTTTCTTTTGTTCCTTTTCAAGCTTATGTTTTGTTTTAGAGTTCCCCTCACATGCTCGTACATTCAATGTACTGATGCCATTTGGCTTGCATCATTTTATGATGCAGAAACAGGTAACCGGGATTAGCATCCATCGCCTCTTTGATCCAATTGAGCAATCAAAGTCATTTGCTGAGCCTCCTTGCTTTCCGGAGTATCCCTATTTAGATTGTTTTAGTATTTACAGTTGTTAGGATGATCGGGGATCTTGTCCCAACATCCCTCATAGTTTTAGAGGCTTCATAGACAAATAGTTATAGTTATTTAGTCTTGCATTGCAGTTGTTTTGTAATATGACTTAAGTTGCCATTTTGGCTAGTTGAATGTTTACTTCTAAAACATTCTAAGTTTATCTATTCAGACAGTTTATTAAGATTGTATTTAAGTATATTTTCTAATGAGTAAGTCTTCCGCTGAGAGTCTAGCCAGTCCAAGGGTTCGCTTAGGGCCTGAAATGGTCCTCGAGTGCCAGTCCCGCCCAGGGTGTAGGCTCGGGGTGTGACATGCACGATTTAGAGTATGAAAAAAGGGAATTTTTTCCTAAATGTCTGTAGTCCCTAATTTATAGAAGTGGGGCCCTCACAACCATAAATAAGATTCTACTTGACACGACTTCATAGACACCTTAGGATAATTGAACTCCGTGCTCTAATACCAAGTTTTTCACTACTCCAGCCTACATCCTGGATGTGACCGGCACTCGAGATCCATTAGTGTCCCTCAAGTGAACCCTCATTCTGGTTGATTACAAGTCGAAGACTAACTCAAGCATACATAGGCATTAAATTGGAAGAAGTGTTTAAAAACAATTTACTGAATCTCAAAACTGAACTGGATATACAAAGTATGAAACATAAGTTTTAAATAAAATAACTTAAACTGAAAGACTCTCCAAAACTGTCTATCTATGAAGCCTCTATTGTATAAATATGAGTGTTAGGACAAGATCCACGACTCCTCAAAAACTGTTACCAATAACTCACAAAATTGGAGTCCTCCAGAAGCAAGGAGGTCTTACTCAAAAGCTGACGAGCGGAAGAAATAATCTCAACAGATTCTTGTTGAGGATCCTAAGAAGCTCTATCTACATCATTACAAGATGCAAGTCGAATGACATTGGTACCTTGAATGTACGAGTATGTAATATAGCTGAATAACAAATAACTGAAAGAAAAGACTGCAATAGATAACAATGTACTCAACATGAATGTAAAGAAATAAAAGAGTTAAATCATTTAAAGCTTTACAAAATACTTTCTCATATCTGAACTCAACATAATAAGTGATATATAAAAATACACTTTAACTCTATTGGAGGATTCTCTAACCAAAAATCATCACTATGAGCTACGTGATGATACATCACCTCGCCCATACTGCCACAACTGTCTTATACCTTTCCAGGATATACAACACCTCAACTAAGTTGATCCACTAAGCTATGCTTAACAATATTAAGGAATCAACTAAAAAGTATATCTTTTTGCCCATGTTGGCATACATCGTTTATGGGGGTTATGAGTTGTTTTAACTCTCCCCCATATTGGTGCTTAATACTACCCCCAATAATATATACTCTTGATCATATGTTTAAAAAGACAAACTCTTCCTCTGGTTTGCGATAATTTCTCAAACTACCCTTTTAAAAGAGGTAACTACTCTTGAAATAACTTTTGAACTCATAACTCATTTATAAATCTCAGTTTCCCATAGTCCCCTTATACTCTGGGAGGACTTACTTATAATAAAGTAACATAGTTTCTCACTAATGAAAATCATAAATCAAGAGTATGAGTATAAGGGGACTATGTACTCCCATAGGACTATGGCCAAGTTTTATGATTTTCATTAGTGATTCATAATTGTATGGAGGAATTTGAGTTGGAAAGAATGTAATTATTGGAGAAAATCTTACCTTGAAGAAGAATTTTGAAAAAAATGGAAAGAATCCTGAATAGAGTCTTCTACTTTGATTTTTCCTTAGGGTATTGCCTTAGGGTTTAAGAGAGAAGAGAATGATTGATTAAGAGATAAAAATCTGATTGATTTGGGTATTTAATTAGTCAATAAATTCTTTTAGGGCTTTCTTATAGGTAAAAAGATAAAAACGACCCTGTTTAATGTTTTCTCGTTGGCTAATTCTTCACATCACTATATCAGGTATTAAAATGGTCATAACTTTTTACTCAAAAATTGGATTGACAGAAAATTGGTGGCGTTGGAAAGAAAAATCAAATACCTTTAATTTGATAGATTGCGGGGGCATAACTCTTTATATTCTAAGAGATATGGTCGTTTGAAGTTTACCCAATTAGACTCTTCCATCAAAACCTAATCGATAAGGAAACTTTCCACTCTACTTTGTGCAAGAAGTTTCTAGTGACCTTTGTTGTTATCCAAAATCATTCCTACACTAAAGATTTACCTTTTCACATATGAGAAATGTAAGAATCACCCGATATGATCCTTCAAGTAAATGAAGAATGGTTCGAGTCTTAACTTAGAAATTTTTGGGGTACGTGTTACAAGTATAATATAGACTTCTATAAGTAAAATGATGATTTTCTTATTTGAACTCATGTCACTACTTTTTCATTATCGGTCTATGAGATATACTGGCTACACGTAATTTCATACTAATACTACACTTATTGCACTCTTTGTGGTGCAGATTCATTTCCGAATACGAACGCATCTCGTGGAGTTTTTGAGTACGAGCTTGTTGTATCTTGGAGTGTGGTGAGCTGATTTGTTGTTCCCTAGCCCACACCTCCCTCTATTTTATTATTTATTTTGTTCCTTTTGTATTGAAACATGATATCTCTTATGTTTAGGCTTGTCATTTTAGTTTCACACATGCATCGTATTTTAGAACCTCTTGTACTTATAACCTAGTTCTAGGATAGTATTTTAGGTTTCCGCAGTTCCCATTTATGAAATACTTAGTGCTTGAGGTATTCCACTTGTTGTTTATCTTTCACCTTAATTATTTAGTTAAATTGGTAAAACTAATGGGTTGGTTTACCTAACTGATGGGAACATAGATGTCACACCCCGAGCCTACATCCCGAATGTGGCTGGCACTCGAGAACCATTGCTGGTCCCAAGCGAACCCTTGGCCTGACTTACTTACTCAACAGAAGACTTTACTCAAGAAAAATATACTTTAAAAGAATAACTGAACTGCTCAATAAATAACTTAGAATGTAATAAATAACATTCACTGCCAAAGTGACAACTCAAGTCTCAAATTAACTGAAAAGGAAAAGTAAAGACTCATGAACTAACATCAACTAACTCTGTCTATGAAGCCTTTAAAAAACTGAGATGGCCGTCGGGACAAGACCCACGACATCCTAATGAACTAAAATACTGGAAGCAAAGTAAAGGATCCTCCAAAAAGTTAGGAGGCTCACCAACTGACTCTGAGTGCTCAATTGGATCAACAGGGCCTTAGATGCTGATCCTGATTACATGTGTCTACATCATAAGATGATGCAGGCCAACTGGCATCAGTACATTGAATGTACGAGCATGCGAATTGGAATGCTAAACATAACATAGGCTTACAAAAAATCTGAAAGGAACACTTACCTTGTCTTTACTCAACTCATGAACAACTTAACTCAATATAAAGCAATAAAACACATGCAATATATAGAAATTCTTTAAAACAGTAGAAAACAGCTTAGTTCGTCAATGAAAATGCAATAACAAAATCAACTTTACTCATATAATAAAGTAACATAGTTTCTATGGGAGTTTATCTAACCGACAAACACCACTATGAGCCTGAGTGGTGATACAACATCTTGTCCATGCTGCTAGCACTGTCCTATATTTGCCGTCATATAGGACACCTTAACTAAGTGTGTAACACCCCGAAAATTCTATGACTTAAGTTAGAGCCTTACCTTATGAATAATGACTTAAAAATAGTTAAAATGATGTTTCTAAGCCTAAATTAATGCTATTGACTTGGTTTGGAAGAGTAGAAATCTAAACGTCAAGAAACGACCACGACGTCCGAAAACTAGTGAAGAATGTGTTCTAGTGTGTCCTTAGGTTTTGGGCAGGTTTGGGAGTGTCGTATGATGGTATAATCCTGTAAAAGGTTTAAATTAGGTAAACATATGTTTTTAGGGTCAAAATGTATATGACATCCCGGGGCCACCCTAAGGGGCCCTGAGGAGGACCCCAACCTTGGACAAGCAAGCTGCCAAGGCAGCCTGCAAGTTGCACTTGGAGGGAATAGCTGCGCGTTGCGCACTTGCTCCCCCAAGGAGAAAAAATCCAGTTCGCAACGCAATCTTGTAGTGGAATCTACTGTGTCAAAATTTAATTCCAAATATTTTCAGGGAACAGCCCCGCGTCGCGGACTTGTTCCGCGACGAAAATGCAAAAAATTCAGAAATCAATTTTTACTTCATTAAAGAGTCCAACTAAGTGAGGGGTATTTATGGTACTTTAGGGGACGTGTATATAATGATTTTAAAGTCACTTTACCTCACTTTTATCACTCAAAAACAAAACCCCAAAGATAAAACCTAAAGTTCCTCCTTCTCTCTACTCTCTCTCTCTTCTCAAGAACTCCATTGAAGAAGATTGGAGCTTCAAGAAGAAGACCAACTCTTCAAGGTTTCAAATTGAATTTTCGTGGTTAATTCGTCAATAAGGTATGGTTGCTTATCACTCTTGATATTCCTTTCCCCAAGAGGCCCCTTTCAAGATGAATTTGAAAATCTCCAATTTCTAGGTTTTCAATCCAAAAACGTGGGTCTTCTTTCTAAAGTGAAATTGATGTTATAAACTGACTTTGATTGATGTTATATGAACAATTATGGATGAATTTATGTTGTATTGGTGGTTTCTTGAAGAATTCCCCATGAGACCCATGTTTCTCCTTCTTTTCCTAATTCTAACCCTAGTTTGTGTTGAATATTAATTGAAGGCTATGAATTGAATGTGATGTTATGTAATTCATGTTTCTATGATGATTCTACTCTAGGTTATGTATAATTTCTATGAAATTAGGGTTGAGTCTTTGAATGAAGCCTTGAAGGCTATGAAGGGAATATGTCAATTGCTTATATTGATGTTGA
>JAJOOO010004026.1:0-23325 GCA_029582685.1 Solanum piurae | reverse complement strand
CTTTTTTTTTTTTTTTTTTTTTTTTTTTTGTGAAAAGATATTCTTAACTAGAAGAAGAGGAGGAAGAGGAAGAGGAAGAGGAAGAAGAAATTCTTTTTTAAAGTTACCACTGTCACGACCCACACCGTCGTGATTGACACCCACACTAACTCTCCGGTGGGAGAACCATTACTACAACCCAGACTAAACAACTTACCAAAAAACTATGCATTTAAAGATATGAAAGCAGGTTTAAATGACAATAAAAAAAATGGAGTCCCCATAAACTCCAAAGGTTTAAACAATTAACTAACCAAACTACTGCGGAAATTCAACCCCTAGAACCTGAAAGTCATTGTACAAAAACTCTACTAACGACAAGTCTAAGAACAAGGAGTACAAACCCGAAACTAAACAACACCTTAAACAATAGTCTGAGTCCGAAAAAAATGGACTTAAATAAGAAAGATCAATGGCAGTCTGAAAGAACTGGCTCACCCTTGAATCTGATCACGCTCAACAGTAACCTAATTGAGGTCTATCAATAGCCGCCTGAAGATGCCCTGACTAAACAAAGAACAAGCAGGTGCAGTATCAGTACACAACCACAGTGTACTGGTAGGATCACGCGGTTATCCCAATAAGTGAAACACATGCAAGTAACCACAACATTATAACACAAGAATATATCGAACATATACAATATTAGTCATCTTTTCAGGATCAATGTAGCATCGCACGTTCTCAATAATACACATTGGTTATCAATTTAGAGAAACATACCGTCTTCCAATATCGATCATCATTAGATATGAACGTAATCATCACAAGTAGATACACAACACAATTCAATGGTCCTCTCACGGAACCCAATTCAATGGTCCTCTCATGGAACCCACACCCAAACTGTTAGCATACCAGAATGTGGTACCCAATTCAATGTTTATGCCGAAACGTGACAATCGATCCCATATTTATGCCGGAACGTGGCAACCGATCCCATATTTATGACGAAACGTAGCAACCTATCCCAGTTAGTTTGTCGGATCGTGACGCCCGCCCATTCAACAAACCACAATCACAATCACAATGCATATTCTCACAATCATACAACAAGAGGTGATTCATGACATACAATTATTCAATTATCCTCATTTACGATTATGGTGATTAATAATGCAACCTCGCATACATACATGCATTATAATGAAGCAATTACAAACATATATCACACCAATATGAAATCACAACCATCACCTACCTCGAACAAAGCTTGAATCCCCTAAGAAACTTGATTCTTCCCTTTCCGGATTCGTTTCGCTTGTTCTTGGTCTACAAACAACAATTATAATACGGGAATCAATAAACGAACACTAATTACCCAGATTATTTACAATTCTATCAACCCTAGATCAACCCATGATCTCAATTAGGGATGTTTCTGTAACACCCCAGAAATTTTTTGAGCTAAGACTCGAACCGTTCTTCATAGTGAGTGATATTTTTGCAAGGAATTTAAAATTTCTTGAGTGTTAAGTTCACTAGATGTAGCACCTTGAGTTCCAAGAAGAACTAAAGAGAAAATCATTCAAGTCATTCCTAGTTTTTCTTAAGTTTTGGGTCAATTTCAAATGACCATAACTCCTAGTACAGGATGAGCTAAGTGAACTACGAGATGGAAAATTAAAGCCCTTTGAGTCCTCTTTCCAACTCCGCTGAGTTTGCTCAATTCCGAGCTCTGAGTAAAAAGTTATGACTGATTTAATAACGTCGCGCAAACCTGGCAGCAGCTCCGCGATAGCTCCGCGACGCGGAGCCAACACGGACCTCACTGCCTGGTGGAAAATAATTCCGAATCCCAGATAGTTTTATTTATTTCTTTAGGGGTATTTTAGTCCTAAAAACCCTTAGAAGGTCATCTAAATTGCCCTAAACAAATAGAAAATCAGTTTTCACAAATCTAAAACCTCTCATTCACTCCAAAGATTCTATGCTCAAGAAATTCAAGAAAAGCTAAGGTTCGTGTTCATCTTTCAAGATTTTTCCTTCAAGTTGCTTCAAGAAGATGGTTCTTTCAGGTATGTAAGCTTTCATAGTGTTGGGTTTGTTCACCCACACACCAATCATGTTAATTTCAGCTTTAAATTCGTTCTAAAAGTTGAAGCCTTGATGTTCTTGTTATGTATTCATGAATTTGCTTTCGTTCTTGAATTGGGTTGAGATTGAGGAGTTCTTGAGGTTATTGTGTCGATTTATAGAGTGGTTAGAGTTAGATTCTAGTGTACATGTGCTGGGTATCTAAATCAAAAGAGAGATTGAGCAAAAGAATCGAAGTTAGGCGAATTGGGGTTAGAAAATGAAGGAGAAATTTTGTCGGACAAAATTTGGAACCCCCTACGCGTCGCGCAGCCACATCCCAGATTTGGGAATTTATGTTTTGCGTCGCGGAGCTGACACAGAGTGTTCTGCCTCAAAAGCCATTTTCGAAATCAAAATTTAAATGATTCTCCGCGTCGCAGACCCACCTTCAGATATTGATTTTTGGTATTTTTCATGTTTAGCTATCTAAAATCATTCCTAAACATCATGAGACCTTTCCTATCACAAATCACAACCTTGAATTCATAAATCACATTCAAGGTAGAGTTGAGAGTCAAGTTTTGAGAATTCATTCGAACATTCTAAGAAAGTCCTTTAAGTCCTTTTGAGAAGTCTTCTACAATTTCTAATAACTTGTTTCAAGACTCGAGCAAGTGAGTACGAGTGAGGAGAATGTATTCATGAATCTACTTTATCATTACAAGATCCTTCATACCATGAAGCATAACTTTTAAATTCATAATACACATTCAAGAGAGAGTTAAGAGTAGAGTTCAAGAAAGCCTTTGAGTTCAATTGTGAATCCTTCAAGATAAACTATCGATTTGAACTAAGTTTTGAGGAAGTAAGTCAGAGAATGAGAAGAGTGGTATACATGAGTTCCATATAGTTATGTAGACCATCGAGTCGAGTGGTTTCATGCCCATAATTTCGCATGAACTTTGTAAGTTGAGCATCTTTCAGAGAAGTGGTATCTTCAAGTTCTAAGCCTTTAAGTGTTGAGTTCCTAATCCCTTTTGAGAAGTATCTTGAGTCCTTGAGTTGAACATTTCATGCCCATAATTCCGCATGAACATTATAAGTCGAACAATCTTGAGATGAGAAGTATCTTTGAGTCGTTGAGTTGAGTAGTTCATGCTCATAATTTCGCATGAACTCTGAGTTGAGCATTCTTGAAATGAGTAGTATCATTGAAGTTCTTGAGTTCCAAGTGTTTGAGTTCTATATATGGTTATTGAAAAACTTGCATTGAGTCGTTCATGTCCATAATTCGGCATGAACCATATTTTAAGAAGACTTTTACCAACGTTTTAACTTTGTTTTAAAACTTAAGTTTTGAGTTCAGTAATGAGTAAAGTTGAAGTCCTTTTCTTCAAAAAGTATATAGGGACTAAGTATTCCCAAAGATATTTAATTTTTTTTCACATTTAACTAAGAACGGAAACTGAGATTTCCAAAGAGCCTTCGGGCAAATTTTTCAGAAAAGAGTAATCGCTTTCTAAATGAAGCAAGAGGGGAAACTTTGATTTCCAAGATAAACTTTGAGCTAAGTTTTTGAGCACTAATCTCAATCACAGAAAGAAGTATGTTTTTAAAACATAAAAAGCTAGCATATTTTTGGAAGTAGTATTGAGCACCGATATGGGGGAGAGTTCAAATAACTCACATCCTCCATAAACCATGTAGCCACCATGGGTAGAAAATGGTCATACTTTTTAGATGAACCCTTTTCACACTAGATTAGTAGATCCACTTAGTAGTTCAGGTCCTATGCCCTTGGCAAGGTATAGGATGCTCTGGCAGCGTGAGGAAAATCGCTGTATCATCACAATAGCTCTTACGTGATGATTGTCGGTTAGAGAAACTCCTACAGAAGTTATTGTATTCTTATATACATAGTTAATTGTATTTTTACATACATTTCAAAGTTATGTTGTATCCTTGCATACACACAGAGTTGACAACATGTTTTTAAACAATTTATTTCTTTATATTGCACTTGTTTTAAATTGCTTTATATCGAAATGAGTTCAGTCATATTGAGTTGAGTATCCAGAGTTGAGTACCCAGAGTCGAATATCATATATTTAAGTTGAGTATCTAATCTCCGAGTTGAGTATCTTATCCTTGAGTACTTCTGAGTTGAGTAAGTTGAGTAGTTTTGAGTATCCTTGAGTATTCCTTGAGTTGAGTAAGTTTGAGAAGAGGTAATTATGGTTCCTTTTTATCAAGTTTCAAGCTTATGTTATGTTTTAGAATTCCCATTACATGCTTGTACATTCCACGTACTGAGCCATTTTGCCTGCATCTTCTCATGATGCAGACACATGTATTCAGGATCATCAACATGAGCTTCGTTGATACATCCGAGTGTTGAGTTAGCTATGGTGAGCCTCCTTTATTTCGGAGGATTTCATTTACCTTTCAGTTATATCAGTTGTTAGGATGTCGTGGGTCTTGTCCCGACTTCCATCTTTATAAGTTTGAGGCTTCATAGATAGTCAGTATAGTTGAGAAGCCTGTATTATTCATTTATTTTATTAAATATTTTAAAGACTTAAGTTGCCTATTTTATGGCGAGTTGAATATATTTTATTATTCAGAGTTTTCATTTGAGTTAAAGTTTGAATTTAAGTTTTATGAACTTTTATTTCAGTTTTTAAGCTTTGTATGTTTGAATCAGTTTTCCGCTTGTAGTCATCCAGTATGAGGGTTCGCTTTGGGACCAACAATGGTCTTCGAGTGCCGGCCACATCCAAGGTGTAGGCTCGGGTCGTGACAATTTTCTCCATGAATTCTAGATCAAAACCCTCTTCTATCGATAATAACCTAAGAAAATAGGCTCTACGGATCAAAAAATGGATTAGGGGAGTAAAATCCTTACCTTTAGTGCTAAAAGATGCGGAAAACCTTCAAGAAATATCCCTGGGTCATTTCTTAGCTCTTAAGAACGAATTTTTGCAGAAAATAACGTTTTTGGAGGGTTAACCCTATTTAAGTCGCGACTGTCCCGCTACAGCTGGATGCACAGAGACAGAATGTTATCCGTTCACGCTAAGATCATTTCGGGAGTTCTACTCGCCCAAATTTGATTCCGTAAAGTCGTACGGGTTCCTTAACGTCTTAGCTATCTACTCATGTGGTCCAAATCATAATTAGATCTCTCATTCATTATCTGATTTCCTTAAACCCTATTGACTTCGATTTCATCTAAATCTGGACTAGGTTGAGAAATTCCAAGTTACTACGAAAAAGTTTTTTGATCCCAATTCTTTCTCCATTGGCTTTTACCTAACGACGGAATCAGATCGTTACAATAGATACCAATTTACCCATCACTCATCCCCAAGTGATCAACTAGGGAAGACTGGCTAAAGTAAGGGTAGAGTAGTACTTGAATCGTTGAACAACAGGGGATACTTGTCTCGCATGTCCTTAGCTTACGACCATCGAGATCAAGAATTTCAACCGGTTCTTCTTCATATAGAAGGTCTCATCTAACACAACTGAGTCTCACATTATGATATAATCTTCGTCCCCAAACCAATCAATTGAATACCTACACATCCATCCATGCAATGCCTCAATGAAGTCATCTCAATACTCGAGTGATAAATATTGTTGTATGTAAACTTAATTAACATAAAACATGATTCTCAACAACTACCAAAGTTGATCGTACACACGTATACAACATGTTACCAAGGACCTTGACACAACCATCCGGATGAATCCTTTAGCACTTAAGCATGATAAAATTCCAAGTCAATACTCACTACAAATAGAAGTGAACCTGAACCAACCAACACACACTCATAATACCCAAACAATCATAGTTTTTATCAACATCTCCTTCTCACAACATAAATTTCCATGAGCTTAAGTTATAACAAATTTGATCTTTAGAAATCAGATACTCATCGAGGGATATGTCCAAGCATACAACCACTCCAATCAACACTATCGAAATGCTAGATTTAGTAATTGTAGATTAGCTCTTAAGAAAAGTAGAATTGGACCCAATGATCTCTACATTCAACCACACATAAACGATACATGACCTCGACGACTAGAGAAATATTAAGATTATCGGACAACCACAAATACATATGGTAGATCTTCTATAAATTCTCATGAGCAAGGTGGTACATGTAGAACCACTAAAATACTTTAACAACTCCAAGACAACACCAATTATGTCATTCGAAATAACCAAATCTTCCCAATCTTCCCAACCAACCAAGAGAACATCGAAGGATTTGGTACCCCTGATCCACCACTAGGGATCCACCCACAAAAGTGAAAACACACTAGAGCATAACTAGTGAATCATATTCACAATAATAACAACCATCATAAACACTCCGACCATTTACCTTATTATAAACCAACATTTTTAAAAATGAAACCTTTCTTAGGTACTTAACAATCAATAATAGTAAACTTACGACTCAACCCAGGTGTAAGTCCTTTCAAATGCTCAATACCAGATTGATGATTTCTCACCTTGCCAATTCATACCTTGACAAAATATATTACCACAAATGTAGACTTACAATGAAAAATCTGAATTGTAAATTCAACTATATAGCATAATTCCCTTATCTATCAACATTAGCTTGTACCTTGAAGGTTCTTATGAATTCATGGGTCCTTGCTTATCATTGATCGCATCTCCATCGAACTTACAATATCCTTCGCTAAAAGTTCCATCGTACCCATTACTAAACTCAAAAACAAATCCAAATTACTTATCATCACACGCAGGCTAATGTTTGCACAATCCTTTCTCAAGTCTTTTTCAATAGTTTTTAACCCATCTGATGGACTTGTGACACCTCTGAACCCAATTATCTATCCCTCTGAACATATCTCTTTAGCCTTTGCAATCAAATATAATATTCTTACTCTAGCCTCTCTCTAAAGGATGTACTAGATCCCACTATATTTTCCTTTATTATAACTCTAGCCCTTTAACATTCTATTTGAGTGGTGTCCCACCATCTCTTAAACTTTCCATACAACCACGTTACTCACCCAATATTAGAAAACCTTGACCTTAGATACTCGCAAGTCGTACTTACTATACAAAATTCGCTTTACCAACAATCTTATCATTTAGTTGCATCCCATCACAATCCATCATGAACTCATACCACCATTACCCTCGGTTTGCCCTGGCTATTATTACGAAGTCAACCTTTTCATCAACATGACACATCAAACTCAGGTATACCCATCAAATTCAAAGGGCTAACCTAATTTTATACATATTTACTTACTAAACTGTTCATTTACCTTCAACCAAGTATACTCATTGGGACTTCTTTATCCATAAGCTTATCATTCCGGTATCAATCCACTCTTTTATGGCTTAAGATAAAATTACCAATCCTTATACTACCCTCCTTCTTCTTAACAAACAAGACAGGAGCACCCCACGGGAAAACACTAGGACATATGAAACCTTTATCAAGAAGCCCTTGGATTTGAGCTTTAAGCTCTCTCAATTCTGACCACACGAATAGACTCAATAGGGGGGATTTGGCCTTAACATCCCAAATATGATCCAATTACGCCAAACAATCATGCCTCACCAGTTTCCTACCTCGCACGAAAGATATGACCTTAGCTGACTTAGGCTTGTACCCCCTTCCCACTCTAACCTTTCCCTACCCGGGATCTCTAGAGTTACCGACTTAGCATTACCATTAAGCACAACATAATAGGGGGACAACCAAGTCATGCCTAAGATTATATCAAGTCAGTCATATCCAACATAACCAAATCAACCCAAGTCTGAAAATCCCTAAACACAACAGGACAAACACGATATACAAGGGTGACTATGACTGACTCTTCAACTGCGGTAGAAACATGGATGGGGGCATCAAGTATATCACAAACCACATAAAATCCCAAGGCAATTGAACTTACACATACAAATAAGTAGAACCCCATATCACACAAAGCAATAGCCATCCAGGCACAGACAAGAGCAGTTCTTGTGACCACTGCATCACACCCTCAAACTCGGTCTTACCCGGAAAAACATAAAACTGAGCCATGTCCTCTTGAAGGGCAACCTCCTCACCTGGCTACACTACTCCTCTACCTGCATTACCATTTCCCCGGCCTCCACGACCTCGCTGATTTCCTCCTCATATGCCCAGGTTCTCCACAATTTTAACACACCTTATAACTTATATTTGATTGTTGAACACTGAATTAGATCTCACGGGTTAGTTCAGGTATAATTTGAGGTCCATAATTGTGACTAGGGGAAAACATGGGAGACAAGGCTGAGATTCTATCTCGCCCTGTCCCTCTCTAGCGGAAGAAATCCCGCCCCAGCGGCCTCAACGGAAACAGATCCCCTGTCAACAATTTTCTAGATTCTTTTCTTTCCCAATTTCCCCCAAAGGTTCCCAGCTATAACACATGCATTTTTAGAGAAAATACCTTTAGCTAGGACAATCATTGTCTACCCCCCCGGTCAACCCAACGAAGTACGCACTTTAGAATCATTTTACATCATTTCAACATTACCACACATATATCCCCAAGATACACCAGACTCTCACACGGTTATCAGTTGGTTGCAACGCACGTCCTGATTTCTCGCTTACGAACCACATCGTAATTTATCTAGACCTTTGCACCTAATCTCATGATGAGTTTCTTTTCACAACAAGTTCCACGACACTCAAGCGATTACAACTGGCACAATTTCAACATTTATACCAGCACATTGCACATATCAACATTCAGACAAGCAATACTGGGAACATAATCATATCAAAGCATTCAAGTAATACACCATTCACATTCATAGTTAATTTCTGACAACTAGAAGTACACCTTCACCGTTCCAAGTTACAACTCGCAGACAAGTCCAATTTTTTTAATTAATTCATTCCATAAACGACCATCAGCCATGCCTTATACGACCCCTAAGGCCAAATACAAATTGGAACCTTCTAAGTTTCAATTAACTTGCTTGTGTCCCTTCAGCTGGGACTACGACGTCTAGTTCACTTTGTTGAGATACCAATTGGAATCGAGAGATACCAATTGGAATCAACTCATACCACAAGCGAAAATAGTAGCTAACGAGCCCCACAAAACTTCTAATTTCAATCACAAAACTTGGTCGAACCCAATTCTTAACCGTCTCAATCTTTAACTGATGGTAACCAGACCTTAAATCAATCTTAGAGAAAACCGATACACCTTGCAATTGGTCAAAAATGTCATCTATTCGAGGCAATGGATACTTGTTCTGAATGGTGACCCTATTCAACTGTCGGTAGTCTAACACGTCCTCTCTTGCTAGTGATGGTGTTACCACTGTTGTTGCTCTAGCTCGGACCATAGAGTGAAGAAGGAAATATACTAATTTGTATCACCCAGATACCAATTTGATTCAAGTCATAGTATGGAGGAGTA
Organism: Solanum piurae; assembly: GCA_029582685.1. NCBI lineage: Eukaryota > Viridiplantae > Streptophyta > Magnoliopsida > Solanales > Solanaceae > Solanum > Solanum piurae. The sequence goes on along the minus strand of JAJOOO010004026.1, from coordinate 13,797 downwards.
GAAAGAAGTGAGTTTTTCCTAAAGTCCTATAGCCTCTCGAAGAAAAGTACAGACGTCATCGTACCATTTCGCAAGACTCTATTAGACTCATTTTGGTACAATGAGATCAATGAACCTAGGGCTCTGATATCAACTTTATCATGACCCAGACCATCGTGATAGGCACCCGCACTAACCCTCCGGTGGGAGAACTATTACTACAACCCATACTAAACAACTTAACAAAAAAATATGCATTTAAAGATATAGAAGCAGGTTTAAATGACAATAAAAAAATGAAGTCCCCATAAACTCCAAAGGTTTAAATAATTAACTAACCAAACTACTGCGGAAATTCAACCCCTAGAACCTGAAAGTCATTGTACCAAAACTCTACTAACGACAAGTTTAAGAACAATGGGTACAACCCCAAAACTAAACAACACCTTAAACAATAGTCTGAGTTCGAAAAAAAATGGATGGCTGCTGGGGCGGGATTCTTCCCGCCAAGGCGAGGCCGCCAGTGCGGAAATTTTCCCACTAGAGCGGGATGAGGTGAGACAGAACCTCAACATGTCTTCCCTATTTTTCCCTAGTCACAATTATGGACCCCGAATAGTACCCGAACTAACCCCTACAATCTAATTCATTGTTCAACAATCGAATATAAGTGGTAAAGTGTGTTAAATTATGGAGAATTGGGCATATGATGAGAAAATCAACGAGTTCGTGGAGGCAAGGGAAATGGTAATGCATGTAGAGGAGTAGTGCAGCCAAGTGAGGAGGTTTCCCGTCAAGACGATAGGGCTCAGTTATATGTTTTTCTAGGAAAAACCGAGTTTGAGGTGTGTGATGCAGTGGTCACTAGTGCTACTCTTATTTGTGCCCGGATGGCTATTGTTTTGTGTGATCTGGGTTCTACTTATTCGTATGTGTTAGTTCAACTGCCTTGGGATTTGATGTGGTTTGCGATATGCTTGATGCCCCCATCCATGTTTCTACCCAGTTGAAGAGTCAGTCATAGTCACCCTTGTATATTGTGTTGTCCTGTTGTGTTTATGGATTTTCAGATTTGGGTTGATTAGGTTATGCTGGATATAACTGACTTGGTATAATCTTAGGAAAGACTTGGTTGTCCCCCCTATTATAACAGGCTTAATTATAATACTAAGTCGGTAACTCTAGAGATCCCCGGTAGGGAAAGATTAGAGTGGGAAGGGGTGTACAAGCCTAAGCTAGCAAAGATCATATCCTCCATTCGGGCAAGGAAACTGGTAGGGCAGGGTTGTTGGCTTATTTGGCTTATTCCTGTGGTGTCTGAGTTTAAGAAAGTGTTTCCTACAGATTTACCTGGTATGCCTCCGGATAGAGATATATATTTTTGCTTTGACTTGGAAACTAGCACTCTCCCCATTTCCATCCATCTGTATCGTATGAATCTAGTAGAATTAAGAGAGCTTAAGGCTCAAATCCAAGAGCTTCTTGATAAAGGGTTCATTCGCCCTATTGTTTCCAAGTGGGGTGCTCCTGTCTTGTTTGTTAAGAAGAAGGAGGGTAGTATGAGGAGTGACAATTTTATCTTAATCCATAAGGGAGTGGATTAATACCAGAATGACAAGCTTATGGATAAGGAAGGTCCCAATGAGTATACTTGGGTGAAGGAAATTGAAGTATTTTAGTAAGAAAGTGCGTATAAATTGGGTTAGCCCTCTGAATTTGATGAGTATACCTGAGTTTGAGGGGTCGTATTGATGAAAAGGTTGACTTCGTAGTGATATTCAAGGATGACAGAGCGTAATGGTAATAAGAGTCGCGATGGATTGTGACAGGATACAACTATATAATAATATTGTTGGTTAAGTGAATTTGGTATAGTAATTACGCCTTGCGATTACCTAAGGTTGTGGTTTTCTAATATTTGGTGAGTAACGTGATTGTAAGGAAAGTTTTAAGAGATGGTGGGACACCATTCGAATAGAAATTAAAGAGCTAGAGTCAAAATGAAGAAAAATGGTGGGTTGTAGTACAACCTTTAGAGAGAGGCGAGAGCAAAAATATTTTATTTGATTCTTAAGGCTAAAGAGTTATCTTAGAGAAGTAGATAATTGGGTTCAGATACGCGTGATTTCATTTGTTTTGCTGTGGCTATGGTAATAGTGTCACAAATGTGTTGGATTGGTTAAAAACTATCGAAAAAGACTTGAGAAAGGAGTGTACAGACATTAGCTCGAGTGTGATGATAATTGCTTTGTTTTTGTTTTGAGTTTAGTAATGAGTACGATTGAATTTTAGCGAAGGATATTGTAAGATCGATGGAGATGTGATCAATGATAAGCGAAGATTTATGAATTCATAAGAATCTTCAAGGTACAAGCTAATGTTGATAGAGAAAAGGGATTGTGTTATACAGTGGAAATTAGAATTCATATTTTTCATTGTAAGTCTGCATTCATGATATATTTTGTTAAGGTATGAATTAGAAAGGTGAGAAATGATCAATTGTATCCGGTATTGAGTATTGAGAGGAATTACACCTGGGTTGAGTCGTAAGTCTACTACTATTGATTGTTAAGTACCTAAGAAAGGTTTCATTTTAAAAAAAAGTGTTGGTTTATAATAAGGTAAAAGGTTGAAGTGTTTATGATGGTTGTTAGTGTTGTGAGTATGATTCACTAGCTACGCTCTAGTGTGTTTTCACTTTTGTGGGTGGATCCCTAGTGGTGGATCAGGGGTACCAAATCCTGCGATGTTCTCTTGGTTGAGTGGGAAGATTGGAAAGGTTTGGTTATCTCGAATGACATAATTGGTGTTGTCTTGGAGTTGTTAAAGTATTTTAGTGGTTCTACATTTACCACCTTGCTTATGTGAAATTATAGAAGAGCTACCATCCATATTTGTGGTTGTTCGGTAATTTTAATATTTCATCTTATCGTCGAAGTCATGTATCGATTATGTGTGGTTGAATGTGGGGATCATTGAATCCAATTCTACTGTTCTTAAGAGGTAATCTACAATTACTAATTCTAGCATCTCTATAGTGTTGTTGGAGGGTTTGTATGCTCGGGCATATCCCTCGATGAGTATTTGATGTCTAAGGATCAAATTTTTATAGCTTAAACTCATGGGAAATTGGGTTATGAGATGGAGATGTTGATAAGAACTATGATTGTTTGGGTATTATGATTGTGTGTTGGCTGGTTCAGGTTTACCTCTAATTGTGGCGAGTTTTGATTTAGGATTTTATCATGGTTATGTGAGAAAGGATTCGTCCGTTTGTGTCAAGATCCTTGATAACATGTGGCAGATGTGTGTACGATCAACTTTGGTGGTTGTTGGGAATCGTTTTGTTGATTAGTTAAGTTTACATACAACAATATTTATCACTCGAGTGTTGAGATGACTTCATTGAGGCATTGTAAGGGAGGATGTGTATGTACTCAATTGGTTTGTTTGAGGTTGGAGATGTGAAACCCTTAGAGGGTAATGCGATTCGGTAAAAAAGGCATGCGATACAAGTATCCCCAATAACTCGATTCAGATACTACTCTACCCTTACTTTAATCAGTCTTTCCTAGTTGATCACTCGGGGACGAGTGATAGGTAAATTGGTATCTATTGTAACGACCTGATTTCCGTCGTTATGGAAGAGCCAAATGGAGAAAGAATTGGGGTCAAAAAACTTTTTCGTAGTAATTGGATTTTCCCAACCTAGTCCAGATTTAGACGAAATCGGAGTCATTAAGGTGTAGGGAAATCTGGTAACAATCGGATGAATCATTTATGATTTTGATTATATGAGTAGTTAGATAACTCGTTAAGGAATCCATATGACTTTACAGAATTGAATTCGGGCAAGTAGAACTCTTGGAATCGATCTTAGCGTAAAGGGTATTTACTGAGCGTTGTGGGTTAGAGGTGTGTTGTGAAATGGGAATTTTGGAATTCTTGAAATAACTCTCTATCTTGAGAATTCCGCTTTGGCGCTGGGTTTTGCCACTTTGGCGGGGTCGCTGTGGCGGGGTGGTGACCGTTGTGGCGGGTTTGACGTGAATTAAAGTCGTTAATAAACTCCTAAACGACCTCATTATGCACTTTTTGACTTTTTGAGCTAATGAATGACTCACAGGCGACCCCTACTCGTTTTTCACCATTTTTGAGACTAAAGGTAAGCTTTTCACTCCCCGAATCCATTTTTTGATCCGTAGAACGTAATAGAATAGGTGAATATTGATGGGCGAGGGTTTTGTTAAAGATTCTATGGTGGAAACAACCCTAATTGGGTATTAGGATCTTGGGTTTGGTCTAGGGTTATTGGGTTTGTTATAATCCAGATAATTAGACCTTTGATTATTGATCATTATGCTGACTGTATGTTTTTAGACCACGAACAAGCGGGAAGAATCCGGAAAGGGAAGATTCAAGTGCCTTAGGGGATTCAAGCTTGGATTTGAGGTAGGTGATGGTTGTGATTCTATGATTGTGTGATGTATGTTTGTTCTTGCTTCATTATGATACATATATGTATGTGAATGTTGCATTATTGATCACACTTGTTGTAAATGAGGTTAATTGAATAATTGTATGCCACGAATCACCTCTTGTTGTATGATTGTGAGAATATACATTGTGATTGTGGTTTGTTGAATGGGATGGTGCCACTATCCGACACACTAACTTGGATCGGTTGCCACATTCCGACATAAAAATGGGATCGGATTGCCACGTTCCGGCATAACTAACTGAGATCGGTTGCCACGTTCTGGCATAAATATGGGATCAGATTACCACATTCCGGCATAACTAACTTGGATCGGATTTCCACGTTTCGGTATAAATATGGAATCGGATTGCCACGTTTTGGCATGCTAACTGTTTGGGTTTGGGTTCCATGAGAGGACCATTGCATTGGGTTCCATGAGAGGACCATTGAGTTGGGTTCCGTGAGAGGACCATTAAATTGTGTTGTGTATCTACTTGTGATGAGTTCGTTCATATCTAATGATGATTGATATTGAAAGACGATATGTTGCTCTAAATTGATATAACTGCGATATGTGAGAATCGTGAAGTTGTTCATTGTTCGTATATGTTGATGATATTGTATATGTTCGATATGTGCATGTGATTATATTGTTGTATTGACTAATGTATGTTACACTTAGTGGGATAGCCGCGTGATCCTACCAGTACACGGTGGTTGTGTACTGATAATGCAGTTGCTCTTTCTTTGTTGAGTACATGGCATCTTCAGGTGGCTATTGATAGATCTCAACTAGGTGACTATGAGCATGACATAATTCAAGGGTGAGCCAGTTCTTTCAAGCTGCCATGGATCTCTCTTGTTTAAGTCCATTCTTTTCTGACTCAGACTATTGGTTTAAGGTGTTGTTTAGTTTCGGGGTTGTACCCCTTGTTCTTAGACTTGTCGTTAGTAGAGTTTTGGTACATTGACTTTCAGGTTCTAGGGGTTGAATTTCCGCATTGTTAGTTATTTTTGTTAGACTTTTGTTAGAGTTTATGAAAACTCTATTTCTTTCCTTAGTATTTTCCTGCTTTAGTGTACTTAAATGCCTTAGTTTTGGTTTAGTTGTTTGGTTTGAGTTGTAGTAGTGATTCTCCCACTGCAGGGTTAGTGTGGGTGCCAATCACGATGGTCTGGGTCGTGACAATACAAACAAATACGCAATTTATACATTTGTGTTTGTATAAAGTGAGAGACGCGAGGGAGAGTGGTGAGCGCGGTCTGGGAGAGTGACGAGCGAGATTTCTTGGGAGAGAGGCGATGACAAAGTGTTTGCTACAGATTAGAATTAAATGAAACTGTGGTTATAACATTTAATTCGAATAAATAGTTTGCTATTTTATACATTTTTCCCTAAAAAAAAAATTAAAAATCATTCCTAAAATTCCTCATCCACTTACCTAACTATTTCAATCTCTTAAAACTCAACTATATATTTTAATTTTCTATCTATATAATAGGAAAGACAAAAGTATCACTTATTAGCATCAGAAAAAAAATTCAAATTTTGAATTAAAAAAAATGAATATTATTGCTAATGAAAAAATTATATATCTGGACTGATTTACCCCCTTTTAAGTTCAGGCTCTTTTAATACAACTCTTAGTGTTGGTGTTTGATTGTTGGATGGATTCCATTTTTCCCCATCCCGTCAAGACAAATATTTACTTGAACCAATAAGAGCATTTCAGATCTTAAACGTTTTGGGCTCGCCTAACAGATTTTAAATAAATTATATGTTAAATTCTTTAATTAATGTCATAATTCTTTAATAAATGAATGATACTTAATAAATTTTTCATCTATATAAATAAGGAGATTGAGAGTAACTCAAACAAAAAGTTGTACTATCGTATATTTACTATTTGGTAATATCGCGAGGGTGATTATTATTTAATAATTTTTTTTAAAGATATATACCCAAATTTTACTTCTTTACTTTTTATTGGTCTTTATATTTTTGTCATGTGGGAAAAAGGTCTGAAAAATACTTCAACTTTGGCCGAAATTGTTGTTACGATATCAAACTTTATGAAGGACCTTTTACCCCCTGCACTATTTAATAGTGTATTTTAAAGGTATATATGTGCCCACGTGGACACGTTATTATTTATAATTATGCAATATTTATGATGTCCACGTGGACACATATATACCTTTAAAATACACTATTAAATAGTGCAGAGGATAAAAGGTCCTTTCCAAAGTTTGGTATCGTTACAACAATTTCGGTCAAAGTTTGGATATATATTTTAGACTTTTTTCCCAAAATTATCATATGTTAATATTTCACTATTTGAAAACAATTTTATTTTTATTCACGATGGATTGATGTTTTTATGAAAATACTAATAAGTTTTATTGATTATTTTCTTTCATGGAGGTAAATTGCATAGGATGATAGTAATATATTTTTAGGAATAATGATTCTTTTATTGTTTAAAAGTTAAAGATATTAGAGTTGATTTGCATCTCATAATAATTTTTAATTACATTATTTATGCTTGTAAATTCATGTTATAAGTTTTATTTTCTATGGATTTACTTAATCATGTTTCTAATTATTTTAAAGGAAAAGGCTTAAAATGTCATTGAACTTTGAGAAAAGTCTCATTTATGTCATCCCTTAAAAGTTTGGCTCATCTATACCATCATTTTTTTAACTCTTTTTTGCAAAACCATTTTTTACCTCATCAAGACCTCCAAACAACATTTAACACTATTTAATTGAGGTTTTGAATCAAATGTACTCTTTTTGCTTCTTCTTCCTCAAAAACACCAAAAACGCATGAAGAACATTAAGAACTACCAAATTTTGGAGTTGAAAAATGGTTTAGCAAGATCGAAGTTGAAAATTTGGGAGTTCTTGTATTATTATATTATTTTACTATATTGTAAATTAAAAATTTAAAGATCCATGGATTTCCCTCTCACCCCTGTAAAGTAAAACATCTCACTTCACATTCCAGTCTTTTAAATATTGTGTATTACAATGGAGTTTGCCTGAGAATAAATGAATCCCATAACGAATCCTATAAACCAAAACGTATAATCTACTCACTCCTTTTATGTGTTAAAACATCCATAAGGATATGTAACTTACAATTCCACTTGTCATATAAAGAGTGTTTGAAAGTGTATCAACAACATTTTAGTCTCTCATTTCTATTTCGTCTCTATAGTCGTCTGATTCATCTAGAAAGTTTGTTGTTATCTTACAACTTTATGGCGATCCAAGAGCAGAAAGAGAATATGTATTCTAAATTTTTCATCTTATTTCTTGTAATTACACACACCATGACGAGATGCATTCCACAATGCAATAATTTTGAATAATTCAAATTTGACAAGAAATGCATTTGTAGCAAGTTCGCCACCGTAAACAAAACAAACTATAGACAACTTATTTATATGAGTATGAGTAGATGTTTTATGAATTTTATGAGTTTATGGAAGAAAATGATGAATAGTACTAATAAATTCAAGAGTTAATATCTTAAAAAGTTATTGAATTATGAGAGTTTATTTAGTAAAGTCATTGAACTTTATTTTATATCAATAAATCACCAAATTTTAGGTTTCTATTAGTTCACCGACATATATACTTAGTATGCAATATTTGTTGTTATTCTTAGATGACTAGAGAGTTGAAGCATAACAGCAAACTTTTGAGATCAATAAGATATAATTAACTGATCTGCAAGAGGAAACTGTAAAACTAGATCCATATATAAAGGCGGTACACAGAGGATGCCTGATATTTTAGTTCATAAACTCAAATTACACGTCATACCATCCATATAAAGAGATGGTACCAATATATGAATTCGGGATTCTAGTTTTTTCAAGTTACTCATTAATTACCACTACATATTAAACAATGAAGAATTTTAAATTTCCATAAATTTAAAATTTTGAATCCACCTCCGACTATAAATTAAACTCCAATTGGTGCTTGGGATGTTCCTCTAATCCCCGTTACAGGGCCTGGGATGCATTTTTGGTGCTTGTTGTTTTCTACACAGACGTTTTCAGTTTGGATTTGTAGAAACGCTTATTGCTTCTGTTCATTCTACTACTTTCTTGCTGCCGGGAAAAGACACAAGTAAACACATGGGGAAATTTTCATGACAGGAGGAGGAGCATCAATGTATTGGTGCTGCACAGCACTTACAACAACTTGCTTGCACCATGATTTACATGTTAGTTATTCGACCTCAGGTTGACCGCATATCTTATTGGAACCAGTAAGACTCAGAAATTTAGGGATACTATTCATGCTTTGCACAAAGGAATAAGCGATGCTACATCACTTGTGTTTGAGGTACATAACAGATTCGGAAGGTCTGCAGAAGCAAGAAACTCTTGAAACACGAGGTATCATGTGACTTGCTTTTCAACTGGTTTCTGAGATGAAGGCCGAGTATTTCCCACCAAAAGAAGATGTCATTTTGCAAAATGAAGCATCTACAGATATGTACATTCTGATAACTGGAGCAATGGACGTTATATGACACAAGAATGGAATGGATCGGGTAGTTGGCGAGTTAATATGGGGGCTAGCTGTTTGTGGAGAAGTTGGTGTTCTTTGCTGTAAGCCTCATCTTTTTAATGTTCGAATCAAAAGAACATCCCAACTGCTACGCTTGGATCATACTTCATTTTTCAACAATATCGTTAAAGCAAATGTAGGAGACAGGACAATAATCATGAACAATCTCCTTCAGCATTTTAAAAACCCAATGATGATAGCAATATTAGCAGATATAGAACATAGTCATGGGTCTTTCTATAGTCTCCAATTTTTACTCTGTTCGAAATTTGAAGTTGAGCAAAGGCCTTTTCACATGCTAGGCTCGAACCTGCACTTCCCTGTCTAGGAGTGCATTCCAGAAATATAGTTGAAAATTAGTCTGTCGACCAGTACTTGAACTAAAGATTGTTTCAAAAGAGTAAGGGAATGACTCTGAAAAGACAAGTCGAGAGGGATGCATGCTCAAACGAATAGAGTTCAAGAAGAATGTGAATCAATATAGAAAGAGAGAGGCTGGAACGAAGTAGCTCGCCTAAATGAAAAGGAATAAAGCACTCAGCTAAGATTGTTGGAAAAGAGAGGCAGGACCCGAGGCACTTGCTAACGAGCAGGCAGGAATTGTTAAGATCGTATGAGATGTTGAGTATAAGTTGTCACTATTTGAGAAACTTATCCCATATAAAGGTCCTATAAAGATTTAAAAAGGATAAAAAAGACTTAATATTAATTTTCCCCTTTTTTTAATTTGGAGAGGCAAAAAGAGAGTCCTAAAGTCATTAAACCTCAACACAAATCATCTGATAAATATACGCTCTATAATGGAAGGGTTTCAGACCTAAAAAATAAAAAAACACGTCCAATCCGAAGAACGAACATGAATCTATCAATTCCCGAAGAAATTATGTTTGAAATATTCTCATGGCATTGAGCATAGAGAAGATGAAAAATACTCTGCTCCGTTTTTGCAAATTGAGAGATATAATGATATATATGTCCAAGGCTTTTCATATTCTCCATTGGATTACGTTAATGGTTTATTTTGCCTTTGGGGACTGTTATCTACCCGTCCTGCTACAATTTTCAATCCGAGTACAAGAGAAGTAAGATTTCTTCCCAAAATAAAGGAAGAATATTCTATGTGTAACTATTCATTAGGTTTTGAGCCCTAAGAAAAGAAGTTCAAAGTCTTTTTTACAACATATGAAAGGTACAAACAAAGACACCGGGTTATCACTTTAGGCATAGACAAATCATGGAGAGAGACTAAAAGCATTTCCTTGGCTATTCGGTGTTTAAAGCCTAGTGTTTGCATTGATGAAGTTATCTATCTGTTTAATGATCGTGCTTTATCTGCAATTGATGTTAAATCTGAAAAATCCAAAACTTTTGCATTGTGGAATGCACCTCATCTGTCAATGTACTATTACGAGTTGATAGAGGTGAAGGGTAAATTAGAAGTCATAGATTACAAAAAATGGGTAACTGGATACATGGACTTGTGAATTTTAGAGCAGGCTCCAAAAACAAAATGGGAGAGACATATCATTCACATTCCTTCAACATGGAACAATATATTACGATTGCAATCATCTAACTATAATCTTCAAATCACATTATTATGCAAAGTTAGCAATGGGGATATTCTCTTCATTGTCAACTTAAATTCGGGTGTTTTATATTTGTGTTATGATGTCACAAGAAAGAGTTGGAAGGAATTAAAAATCAAGGGCCTTCCTAAGGAGAGGTATATCAAAGGCATTTCAATCCAAGACTTGTTATAACAACCACGAAAAGTGAAGTGTTGAATCACTCGCCATTCTATTTCTAAATTGTGTGTTTATGTCAATTTACATATCTCTGTTTCGCTGATTAAGTGAAGGGTATCGGATAACCTGGACTTCAGGGCTTAAGATAGACTTTGACAACACTGCAGTTAGTACAGTTAAATGATCCATAGCATTCGTTGCTGCCTGCTATTAAGCATTTGTTCAATGGATTTCCATTCATTGTGAGCAGACGTGATATGTTCAAGGGAAATCAGTACCTCTGTTTCAATATTCCTTAGCAGCCGCGCCTTTAATAGACCATCATTCTTTGCCCATAAAATATAATTTGGATTGACTCAACTTTGATAATCTCCTTTGCTGGCTCGCTGCATTCGATCAAAAAATGTGTCATGTCTAAACATTGAATCAATGGCTCCATTTGAGATCGTCATAGCAGGTAACTGAATCAACTTTATTCTATATTTTCAACATACACATATTTATAGCTTTAGCTCTGTAAGAATCTAAATTACTTATGTTTCAGTTGCAAGGTTGTCAATCCTTGATCTTTTCACAACGATTCTACTACACAAAACTTGTTAAAATTCACATTTGCTAATGCATCGTCTCGTCTGATCATTAAAAAGATAAGTATAATTCAGAAAGTGAGGGCTTAATCTAATCCTAGGCCAATTTCATGATCGTTCTATTCAAAGGAGGGTTTTTTCCATCATTAATTCAAGTCAAAACCCTCTTCAAGAGAAACACCCTAGTTTCTAAGGCTTAAGAATCAAAATTCAAGTTAGGAAAGTGATTAACTTATCTTTACCCAAGAAATTGGTGGAAATCTCAGGAAAGTTATCCTAAATCTCCCTTCCTTTCTCCAAGATCAAAGTTGCAGAATAATGGGATGTTTTGGGACTTTTCTGCACAAATCCGACTAACCCCGCTATAACGGCTTGCACGGAACAGAAATTCAGAACTCTCTCCAAAAATTCTCATTTCACAACTCACCTTCAAACTGTGACGTTTCAAACCCACTCATTTACGCCAAGTCCGATATCGAGAGTTCTACTCACCCGAATTCACTTCCGAAAAACTCTATGAATTCCTTATTGTCCATGATCCAAGCTCAGACATACTGTTAGGGTTTTGCCCTGATTTTCTTTCCTTATTTGAAGTTTATTTTTTTTCTTTAAAAAAAAGTCAAAGTATTATCATAAATGCTTGAACTTTTTTCGAAAGGAAAATATAATTTTCTTTCATATTTGATTTATTCTTTCCTTAGGAGAAAAGTTTGGAGATCTATAAATTGAAAATCTCTATTCTCATAGCATAACACTAACATCCATCATGTAGTCATTTAAAGAGTCTTGTTTATGAGGAAATTTTCCCTCAACAATTTTAATAATTTTTTTTTATTAGTTTTTCATATGTAGGTCAATTGGCTAAACCATATAATAATATTTTGTTTTAGTATAATTTTTTTGTGTCGTCTAATTTATCAACCATATGATATGTAATTGTAAGCTTCCGCATGACGCCCTATTCACCTTCATAACCCAACACATACCACCCAATCTATTTCAAAGGACTTTAAACCACACCTCACTCAAATTTTCAAGTCACTATCTAAAAAAAATTCTGACCCGAATTTTTCACCATTGGTCTATCCATACCGAAAAGGATCGTTACATTTACTCTACCGCTTGGTTATACCATTCCTTTAGATTCTCTTTTGTCATTAAAATTATAATTCAAAAGCACTTTTAAATAACTTGTAAATAACCTGCAAATGAGAAATTTATTTCCTCGCCTTTAATTTGCATAGGAAGTTGGGTACATATTCTAGTTCTAGTTAAGTAATGAATACTTTAGATAATCATAAATAGATGATTTATTTTCTCTTTTAAGTGGGTTTGTACACATATGTGTATATATATATATATGTTATGTTTTCCCTTAATATTTTTAGTCTTAAGGCTTTAGGAAGTGGTGGGTTGATGTGCTTATTTGATTATTAGCTACAATCTATTAAGATTTGAGATGTATTTTTTTTTCTTCTTTAAATATGCTATTTTCATTTTCTCCTCATACTAGATTCAAATAAGTCTCGGGTTACCTCTCCTGTGCGCACCCAAAGGGTAGCGGCTGTGGGTTTTTTCATAAAAAAATAAATATATTCTCTTATATATCAAATATATTCTCTTATTATTATATAAGAGAGAGTTGCGCTTCAGTGTATTACGGGAAAAAAACTTAAAAAATTATTTCTTTTGTTTTACTCTAATTTAATAACTGTATAATTTTTTCGAAATTATGAAATCTGTTTTAGCTATGACTTTTAGTTTTAAATTCAAGACTTCATGCTAAAGTAGGCACGTCGAGTTTCGGGAAAAAAATTAATTTTTTTTTGTTCTGCTTTAATTTAATTAATGTATAATAATGGAAATAACATACAACTTCCCGTCAACATGCTTGCTTCACTTTAAGGGCATTTTTGGTATTATGTTATATTTGTGTTTTGCAGCTATTGTACTTAAATGCTTCATATAGGTACCTTTTCAAAAAAATCCTACCAACCAAATCCCACAAATCTTGGAATAAGTAGTACTTCTCCTTCAGATACTAAAACCAACGAGGCACTAGAACTAGAAACTTTTCCTTCCATTCAAATGAAGCTAGATCACAATCAAAATGACCTTAATAACTCTTCAAGTACGTCAAAGAAAGAGCGAATCGAAACCGAAAAATTTAGCTTCCAATCATCTCCTCTGAACATCAACATCACACGTCGATCAAACAGAAAAAAGGTACAAGGAGATCATAAAGTACAACCTACCAGGAGTTCAAACGCTTTGAATAGTTTACATGAAGGCTTTAAAACCAACTCCCAAGAGGAAATACTACATACAAATTTTAGCCAAAAGCTTTTTAACAATGTCTCAATACAATCGCTTATTCCTCAACCAACAACAACAAAACAGCCACCACCA
>JAJOOO010004025.1:0-57339 GCA_029582685.1 Solanum piurae | reverse complement strand
TTTTGAGATATATGGAAATTACAATTATAGGTGTTTCCGTAGCACATTTTTAAGAACTTTTTGGGTCAAATTCAAATATAATCATTTCATTAGTTCTCGACTCCAAACTCACATATGAGGCTCTAGTTTCACTCTATCATTTTCCGAGTCGTTACAAGCATATAGGCAACTCATACTAAATGCACATCCACATGAGGAACATATTTCATAAAAACTCATTTTATCATTTAAACATAAACTCATCAAGAACATGCATAACATAAGGAGACCATGGAAACACATGGAAACATATGATTCCAGAACATGAAACAAGCTACAAGGAACTCTTGGTATCAAGCTTGAATAAGAATAGAAGGGAAGAGATAAAGATATCGCAACTCTCAACAACCTTATTATTCAACATACTATCCCCCTCTTAGGAGTAAACCCAACTAAGGCTAACATGAAAAAAAACATAGGAACCTTAATACAACATTCATAACTATAAGGAACTTATCAACTTTCTCATTGAAGGAGCTTCTTTACCATTCTATTTCTTAACTTGCCGGTTTAAGATCTCAACCGATACTTTTAAACTAATGAGGTTCTCATTAAGCAACTCTTTGTCACTAACAACCCTACCAATACCACTCAAGGTGAAAATTTAAGTCAACCTAAGTCATGATCACCAAGGATACCCAATGACCTTGCTATCTAGGCACATTATCTCCCTCTTGGGAGCAAGCCTATACTAACTCTTTTAAGCATCACTTCTTTCAATTCTAAGGTCGGAGCATGTCATCACTCAATTTCACCCTCATCACTCAAGATGATTCTAAACCAAGGTGAATCACACTTCTACCCCTCTTAGAGGAGTCTACTCACTTCACACATCTAGGCATTTCTAACACCAAATTTCATCAACTCTTTTAACATACCTCAAAACTCATCATAACTAAGCCAGGTTCTACTATCATCTAAGCATAACCATAAGCACCCCTTTCACACTAAAGAGAACATCACAATCCATCACCTCAAATCTAACGAGTCACATAGGCATAATTGGCGTTACAACCAACCTTTCTCCCTCACTCATTCTAGCATAAGACTTTCAAGTTGTCACATTCTAAAGAAAATCGGATAAGTAATAGGAGAGACACATTATAGAGTTAAACTCTATGGCACAACTTGAAAAATGAAGAAGTGAGACTTTCCCAACATCCAATAGCCTCTTATTCATAAATGTGGTGCGCTTTACACTATGAACAAGACTCTACTATATGTAGTTTGAGATACCCTAAACCATTCGAAAATGTTTTTCTCTGATACCATGTTTGTAAGCACCCGAGACTACACCCCAAAAGTGACACGACATACAAGACTCCGAAAAGTCTCATACAAGCCCCATAGCATTCATAACATTTGATATAAGGAAAATGGCACAGAATTAAAACTTTAAATTTACAATCGAAGTCATTTTTCAAAAAAACGCAAGAGGAAGTCTTATCTATACATTGTCTCAAACCATCTAGGACCATAAGAATAAAACTTCGGAATGCAGCCCATACAAAACTCTAAATATAATAATAAAAGACATAAGGGAAGAAGGTGGGTTTGTCCTTGAAACTATTAGGACTCACCAAATCTTCATTCTCCTTGTTAGAAACCTATTCTTCAAGTATAGAACATCGAATCTCCAAACACTACACTTTGCTAAAAGGAAGAAATATGGGTTAGCACAATTAAGTAATAAGTATGATAGCCTTGCAAAAACATGCTTAAAATGGATATTTTATTCGAAAGTCATGCTTTATGCCTATTTAAGAAAACCTTCATGAAAGATGAGTATAAGAGGCATAATATACAACCATAACCCACATTCAAGTCATTTCTTCACATTAGAACATAATCAACCATATAAGTTATTTCATCACATTAGAACATAATCACATATAAGCCATTTCCTCACATTATCCTTTCACCATAAGTAACCCCAAGCTATACCCTTTGCAATGTATGAATAGTGTCCCATACCACCAACCACACTAGGTACCACATTAAGGCAACCAAAAGTGAACTTACCATTTATCCTTTCCATATTTACACAGTACTCATTCATAAGAGACATAAACATTTCATAAGTCGTATCATCACATTAGGACCATCACCTTGGGAAACCCAAGTCATACTTGTGCAATATATGAGTAGCATCCCATACTACTACTCACACTAAGTATTCCTTTGAAGCCACCATAGACAAGGCACATTCATACTCAATAAGTCATGACAAAGAAGTAACTCATAATACAATCCAAGTATAGTATGCATCATTACATTTAAGCCTATAAGTCAACATTTTTCATTAGCTTCATTTAGAGCACCTTCATTCATTAGACATTTGACCAACATTCTAATTATATCATCATAAGAGCCCATTCATTTCATTTAACATTATAAAGGAATCCACCATAACCTCTCTCAAAGCCTACTTGTTCAATGCATAGATTGCATCCCATACTACCACCCACACTAAGTAGTGCATTCTTGAGAAGCCATAGTTCATTAACATTCTTTGTGGGGGTAAGCCTATGAACCCATGTTTACCTCCAAAATCCTAAGTTGTGATTTGTGATTTGTGATTGGGAATTAATTGAATCATGGAAGTATATTGAATTGTTTATGTTTATATTGAATTAGTTATTGAATCATGTTAATTACCTTATCTATTGTATTATCTTAGATGTTTGGGTTGTTATTGATGTATGGCCTTGGAGGGCAATTTCATGAAGAATCTATGAAGGATCATGATGTGAAGGTTATGACTGTGATTTCAATGATAGTATTGTGATCATGTTTAGAAGGGAATTGTGTTAGTATTGAAAGATTATTCTCAATTTAATACTTATGAATGATGAGGTTATATGTGAAAGGTTAGTCTCACATACACACACTCATGAATGACTAATGAGTGAAGTTTCTATGATTATGTTAATGATGAAGTATCTATTGAAAGGCTATTCTCAATTGTACTCTAATGAATGATAATGACATATTGTGAAAGGACATTCTCACAATATGGGGATTCTTAGATGAAATGTTATTCTCATCTTTGAATCTATGAGCTTCCCAATGAATGAATGTTGGGTTTGAGATGGATACTCTTCCATGAGTTGAGGCGGGGTATCTAGTAACAATCTCTTATTCCATAATAATGAACTAATGTAATGAATGTTAAGTACTCCGTGGGGAATAATGCTAAGCACCGAGTGGATATGGCTTGAGATGGGTGCTCATTCGTGAGTTGAGACAGAGTATCTAGTAGCAATCTCTTGAGATGGATGCTCATCCGTGAGTTGAGGTGGGGTATCTAGTAGAAATATTTCTATCCTATAAACTATGTACCCACATTGGTCTAGCTAGTGGATCCACTTAAGATAAAAACAATGGTCCTAGCCTTCGAGGCTAGAATCTGTTCATCCTATTTTCCATGTATCGATGTTACGGAAGTTCGTAGGAGACCCTTCTCGGGTTGTCCCAGTTGAGGATTTTCAGATCATAGAGGAGTTGCCGTACGAGGAAACTCCTATTTCCATATTAGATCGATAGGTCCGTAAATTGACGACCAAAAAGGTGGCTTTGGTTAAAGTATTATGGAGAACAAGAATAGAGAAGAGGTGACCTGGGAAGATGAGGATGGCATGAGGTCCAAATATCCTCACTTTTTTCATACCCAAGGGTGATAACATATTAGTTTATATTAGTGCAGTGAGGTAAGATACCTATCTGATTTTTTTTATATTGTTGCTTATTATTATTGTTGTTGTCGTTGTATATTTGCTCGCACTGTTATTGCAGAGCTATAATTCTTAGTTATTTATGTCATCCTGTGAGACGCCTAGGTTAGAATTTATGCATTTCAGGTTCCTGGATGGTCATATTTACAAATGATACTCTGCATAAATTTTGGCAACTCCTAAGGACTTAACCGGGTGACTCAGATTTTTCATACGAGGATGAGGGTTTCTAAGGGGGGAAGGATGTAACACCCTGACTTTTTGAAACATTTAAATTAACTCGTATATTCATTGAAAGACAAGAAGGGTGGGTAATAAATTAACAGTGATGTGGTATGTCATGTATTAAATGTTCAAGGGTTGTATCTCAAGTTTTGAAGTTAGGTAACTGGCAAAATAAAAGTTGGCGAAAGTTATCATAAGTTCCTTTTTAAAGATTTCTCTAAAATTTTGTCAAATGTCTCAGAGATTTTATCACACTCTATACATATTTATGGGGCCTACAGTTATGCAATTGAAGGTCTACGAGTCTAGTTTCCAATGCATCAAACCGTTCATTTATACGACTTCATATTATAGAGATATTTGTGTTTTAGTGAGACTGCACAAGCAGGCACGTGAGGTGGGCCCTTTGTCGATGAAACTTTTTATATATCATCTTCTTTGACTTTTTCTTCATTTTTATTAGTGAAGAACTAGAAAACTTACAAAACCCACTTCTAGGATCAACCAAATTATAGATTTTCTTAACTTAAATCCTTGACAAAAGTTGTTCTACGCGTTGAGCTCGTCATCATGGTATAATTTGTTTTATCGATATCGTAGCATATCATACTTTGGTGTTGGTGCAACAAGGGTTTGGGCATGTTTTAATGTTTTGAGGTGTATTACGAACTTAAGATCAAGGTAAGACCCTTCTTTCCTCGACTCTATCTTTGATAAGCCGCAAATAGCAATTTGCGATAGAAATACATATCTTTTATTGGATTATCGTGGTATCTTCTATTTTTGTATGTTGATTATGGTATTGCCTTGTTGTAGTATCGAGTGGGTTATGAGTCAAAGTCATTAGACCACGTGAATTCAGTGAAAAAGGTATCTTAAGGCTATTCCATTCTTACGTCATGTTTCCTTAAAAGCTTAGGAGCAATGTAATTGGGTTGTTTTCCTTGTTATATTTGTAGCCATTATTTTTTATTGTTGCCTGCTCGAGTGGATATAATTCTCCCTTTTCGGGATTCTTATTCAGTTAGTAGCATCCCTATAATGGACAAAACTTAGAGGCTATTCTTATAAGTTGCTTATTGCAAAATTGCTTACTTTTAGCCTATTAGATTGTTAATTTTTCCCTTGGGGATATTGTGGTTAGCTTCAGGAGTGTGATCTATGCCTAGAAGGGCTATGTTCTGTCTATAGGGCTATATAGACGTCTAGAAGGGCAATGTGTAGCCTACAGGGCTATATTGACGCCTAAGAAGGCTATGTGCTGTCTACAGGGCCATGTTGTTGCCTAAGAGGGCGTCTATGAGTTTTCTATAAGCTATATTGATGTCTAAGAGAGTTATGTGCTGCCTACGAGGCTATATTATTTCCTAAGGGGGCTATATGCCTGCCTACGGGGCTAGGGTACTAGCGATAGGGGTATATAGACTTATTGGCACCTTCTGGTCTTATGGGGGCTTGGGTAGGTGGTCTTCTGTGTTATTTGTACATGTCGAGCTTATGGGGGAATGGTTAGGTTGTTTTTTTTTTTTTTGATATGTTTAGATTTAGGAGCAAGTCAATACACTTATCTTATCCTTAATTTATTTATCAGATTACTCCAGTTTATTAGGATACCCACAAATGGTCTATTACATTTCATACTCAGTATATTATTTTGTACTGATGCCACATTGCGTGGGGTACTGCATTCATACCTGCAGGTCCAAACACATGACCCAGTAGACCTCCTCAGCAGTAGGATTGATTTTTATCTGATTAGCTAGCCCCTTTCCTCCAAAGCTGCCAGAGTTAGGAGGGTTGTTAGCTTTTGTTGGATACATTTTTATGGGTAGGCTGGGGCCCTATCCCACCAATCTTTACTATTCCTAGAGGTTTGCAGACTAGTGTGTGGGGTTTATAGCTATGTTATGGCCATGCTGGCCTAGTTTGTTGGTCTGCTGAAGCTTGTTAGTTGTTTGATGTATTGTCTTCATATATACCTGCTTTTAGTTTTGGTATAGAGATCATGGTGGCCTCGATGGCCCAATCAACACTTGTGTGCTAGTTTTCTATTTCTTTATATGAAATCTTGGGAGTAGTTGTTTTTCTATGGATCCGTTTACAAGGGCCTGGCCGGTCGAGGGCTTAATTTTAAGTCGAGATATATTTTTTAGTGTTCTTGATTACGTGTGGCTACCATGTGCTAGTAGAAAATGGTTCAGCAGGGTAGGTTTGGGCCTGAGTTCTGGCATTAGGAGCCAGTTCCACCCCTTGAGTTTGGGGCATGACAATATGTTTACCAACTACAAGAGTTTGAAATATTTGTTTAGTCAGAAGGATCTAAATCTTCGCCAAAGAAGGTGTATTGAGTTATTGAAAGATTATGAAATGAGTGTTTTCTATCACCTTGGAAAGGCAAATATGGTGGAAGATGCTCTTAATCGGTTATCCATGGGTAGTATTTCTCATATTGAAGAAGGTAAGTAATAGTTTGTTCGAGATGTTCATAGATTGGACCAATTGGGTGTTGTATTAGTGGACTCCACCAAGGATGGTGTTATGGTTTATAATGGTTTTGAATCATCTTTTCTAACAGATGTGAAAGCCAAGCAAGGTCCTAATTTCAATTTTTGCAAAGTTAAAAGAAGCGATGCTTAAGAGATCCGTTGAGGATTTCTCCTGAACGGGAGATGGTTTCCTTAGATATCAAGGTTGCTTGTGTGTTCCAAATGTTGACAACTTAAGGGACATATCTTGTTAGAAGCCCATAGTTCCCGGTATTCCATTCACCTAGGAGCCACCAATATGTATCGTGATTGACAGGAGGTCTATTTGAGGAATAGGATGAAGAAGGATATTTCAGAATTCATGGAAATGTTTCCTTGTTGCCAACAAGTGAAAGTTGAGCATTACAAATATTTGCATTCCTACTTGGAAGTGGGATGATTTTACCATGGACTTTATTGTTTATTTGCCTCGCACCCGGCAACAACATGATTCTATTTGGGTTATAGTAGATTAGAGGATGAAATCGGCTCATTTTCTTCCGTGCAAGGTTTCCTATTAGGCGGAAGACTATGCAAAGTTATACTTGCAAGAAATGGTAAACTTGCATAGAGTTCCTTTGTCCATTATTTCTGATCGTGGTACCCAATCCACTTCTCAGTTTTGGAAGTCTTTCCAAAAGGGTCTTGGTACTCTTGTTAAGCTTGGTTTGACCTTTCTTCCCCAAACCAATGGAAAAGTAGAGAGTATTATCCAAACTTTGGAATACATGTTGAGGGCTTGTGTGATTGATATGAAGGGTAATTGGGATGACCATTTGCCTTTTATTGAGTTTGCTTATAACAATAACTATCACTCGAGTATTGATATATCTCCATTTGAGGCATTATATGGTAGGATGTGTAGATCTCCTATAGGATGGTTTGAGGTGCGTGAAGCTGCCCTATTAGGTCCCGAGTTGGTACATGAGTCCATAGAGAAATTTCTACTTATTAGAGAAAGGTTGAAATTTCGTCAAAGTTGGCAAAAGTGATAGGCCGAGGTGAGAAGAAGATATCTTGAGTTTAATGTTCGTGATTGGATTTACTTGAAAATCTCACCCATGAACAGTGTAATGAGGTTTGGTAAGAAAGGGAATCTTAGTCCCCGATATGTACGCCCATATCAAATTTTGAGACGTGTTGGTAAGGTTGCTTATGAACAAGATTTGTCTAATGAGTTGTCTTCTGTGCATCTAGTTTTTGATGTCTCCATGTTGAAGAAAAGTGTTGTTGATCACACATCTATAGTTCCCAAAGAAGGTTTGGGAGTTAAGGAAAATCTTTCTTATGAAGAAGTTCTGGCTTAGATTTTAGACCGGCAAGTCAAAGAGTTGAGAAACAAAGAAGTTTCTTCCGTGAAAGTGTTGTGGAGGAATCATTTAGTTGAGGGTTGTACTTTAGAGGCTGAGGCCGATATGATGAATGAATATCCTTGTCATTTCCTTCTACTCCTACTCTAGTTTGAGGTAATGAGTTCGTCATGGTTTACTCCTTGTTGTGTCTTCATGTGTTTTAGATATTCATATTGGTTTCCTGATTTTATGCATGTTCATGATTGATTTTCCTCATTTTGTTGTTCATTGAGTGTGTGACTTGCCTATAGACTTCATGAGAGGATATTGGACATGCTTTTAGCTTGAAGATGATAGTTCCTCCTCGAATATGATTAATTTTGAAATTTCATGCATATTGGGTTGCTAGGTCGAGTTCCTACCTTCCTTATGATCCACTGGTATGTTTATCTAGGAGTCGATGTTTCCTCTTTGATATGTGTATTTATGAAGTTGCATGCATGATGGGATGCTACTTTTGAGTCTTTTCTTTCATGAGGTGTCTAGAACTCCATTCGATGATGAATGTTCCCCAAGGAGAGATAATGTATGAAAGGCATGCCTGGTGTTGGCCAAGAGCATTTTGCGAATTGATGAATGGCTAGTTCAACCGCCTAAAGTTTTAGTGTGCCAGCCCTAAGGGAATAAACCAAGTTGGCGACAAAAAAGAGTAGTCGGTGCATCGTCGAGAAGTTCCGCAAGGCCAAGATAGACCGCCCAAAGTTACAGAACCCAAGGATGTTAAATACTAGGGAGAAGAGGTGATGGAAGGGATCAAAGGGAGGGTCGCTGAATGGTTCGGCGAGACCAACTTGCTTCACCGAAAGTCCATTCGTAGCTTATTTTTGACGACTATTAATTAGATTTTGAACATTTAGTTTAGTATCTCAACCATTATCTTTGAGTATCTATTTTTATTTTGGAAGGCTTAGAACTCTTTTCTCTATAGTTTTGCATATCTTTGAAGCATTTGAGAAGTTCAATTTGAAGAATTTGGAAGTGGGTTTCAAAGATTCAACAAATTGGAGCATATTAAATACAAAATCACTCTTACCCAATTGATGGATAGTCAATTTGGTAATGGTTTTTACCTTTTTATGATAGTAGGCTAAAACCCCAATTCTTGGGGTGTGATCATGTGATTATGGACTGAATTAGTTTATGGATATTGTTAATTACTAGTTCAAATGCTATTTAAAAGTGACTTTAATCATTAATCATGGTTTAATTTAAGAATTGTAGTTTGAAATGTAGTTCTATATTTGTGTTCTTGGCTTTCGAGAGAGAGAGGTTTTAGAAATAAATTTATTTATTGATGGTTTGTGGGTTTTGGGTTGATTTGGGTTTAGCTCAAGAGAGTGAATCCTAAACACAATGCCCCTTATTTAGCTCGAGAGACTGAATGGATTAAGGTGTGGGCAGTTCTTCATTGTTATGCTTGTTGATCTTCGAAAGAAATCACCTTATTTGGGGTAGTTGTTCGAGAGAAAGCTATATCCCTTATAGTCTAGCCTACTCACTGATATTTAGCTATTTACTAGTAGTTGCAATTATCCATATGCATATATATGCCTATAATCGATCACATCATGAGAATCTGTCTCCCTATTGTTATTTCATGGTTTTGTGATTGTTTGTAGTTGATAACTAAAAGCAAAACCCCTTTTTGACATTCCTGTCACCCCTTTAATTTGATTCATGCTATTTTTGATAATTTCTATTCCTATGACTGATTAGACCACATTTATACTTCCTATTTGAATTTACAACACGTACCACTAATGAGTCCACAAATTGGGCTCATTTAGGGATATAGTTTAATAGAAATTGTGTCCTTAAATGCTTATTTTATCTCAATTTCTGATGAAAACCCTTAAGTTTCAGGTATTTGATGTTAGAAGGAAAGCATGGACACTACTTCAGAAAAAGGAATGAAAAGGCTGAAAAGAACAAGAAAATGAAGCCCTGAGGATCGCCGAGTCCACTTGGCGAGTCACCGAAGGGTCGCACTTCACCTTTTGATCCAGTGTGCTGAGCCCTGAAGGAAAGGATTAATTCGGCAGAAAAAGGAGCAGTCAGCGCATCGCCGAGGAGTTCAACGAAGGAGCACTATGTCGCCAAATGACCTAGACCACGACGATGCCGAAGGATGGTGCAAGATGGCGATGAACAACACCAAAGGGAAAATCGCCGAGTTGATGAGCGATTCCAACTAATGTCGCTGAATGATCCGCTGCAGCACATATTTTTGAAAACTGTAAATACTCATTGAGAGTTATAGCTTAGCATTAGATTTTCAGTATTGAACAATAAAAATAATTTTAGTACTTTTTTATTTTTGTTCTAAGTTTGAGAGGGTTTTGGAAACTTGAAGAAGAAGAGGGTTTCATCTCCAAGGGTTTGGACTAGGGTCTCTTTGATTCTTCATTCTTGGCCTATAACAAGACTTAAATCCTCATACCAACTTGAATGCAGCCTCATTTAGGTATATATTTTTATCTCTTGATGTGTGGCTAAAAACCCCAATTCTTGGGGTGTGATTTAGCGAATATGGGTTAATATTGTTGTTGAGTCTTGCTTGCTGATAGATTAGATATAGTTTAATGGTGATTTCATCTAGTAGTTGTGGATGAGTTTAACAAAGTTGTAGTTGCAAATACAATTTTATTTATGTATTTTCGGCTTGTTCGAGAGAGAGGTAGCGAAACCAAGACTACTAGATTGATGGCCTAAGCAGTGGGTCGCCATGAGGTTCAGCTCGAGAGAGTAAACCCTAATTCCATATTCTAACACTCAGCTAGAGAGAGTGAGTGGGGTAAGGCGTAGGCTGGTCTTCATGCGGCAAGTGGGTGTCCGACAGAACCCATTTGAAATGGGGTAAATTGCTCGAGAGATAATTTATTCCCACGTATAGCTTAGCCTAGTCACTATTACTCTATAAATTCTCTATCGAAAGTGTCTACCCAACAATTTAGATTAACCCGTATTCCCGTCACATCCCAATAATCCCCTCTCATTCGTATATTTCTACTGTTTTTGCTATAGTTGTGACAAAAACCCCAAATTGTTAATTGACACTTTTGTGTCCCCATTTAATTTATAATATTTTTAATTGTTAATGTCTTTAGCTATGACTAGTTAGAACTAAATTTTATTTTTTTATTAATTATTAAAAGCACTCCCTTGGGACTCGACCCCAACCCTTGGTTGGGTTATTATACTATTGCATGATCATAGACACTTGCATTGGAAGTTATGTTGTTTATTACGCAAACATCAACCGCTCCCTGTGGGATTTTACCGCAACTAATTCAATTGGGTTTTATATTGATTTATGATCGTTAGACACCTAGAATTGGATGAGGTGTGCTTCAAACCTTAAATGAAAAATGGTGCCGCTGCCGAGGAGTTGTGTTGTTTGAAATTCTTTTGGTGAAGTTGAATTGTATTCTTCTTAGTTATAGTTGAATCTACTTTTTTTCTTTTTTGGTTTTGTGTTGCTTGTGTTAAACAAAAGAGATGAGCGTAAGCGGTAGTAATGGTATCCAAGTGGGCCACCAAGATGTAGGGAACCTCAAGAATGTCAATGACCCAAACATTAATGACCGAGTCCAAATGGGTGGTGTTGGGGCCTTTCATTTGCCTCCAGCTGAAGGAAACATTTTTTTCCACATTACAAGCAACGTGCTTCAGCTCCTTCAACTGAAGGGTTTATTTGGAGGTCTGGCTCATGAGGATTCCCATGAGCATATCAGGAATTTTGTTGATGTCTATGGACCGTTCTCATTCAAGAACATATCACAAGAATCGATCCGGTTGAGGTTGTTCCCATTTTCTTTGATGGGCGAGGAAAGCAAGTGGTTGGCGAAGTTACCAAGAGATTCCATCACTTCTTGAATGGAGCTGGTCAAAGAGTTCCAAGTGCTATTTTTCCCTCCATCAAAGATGATGACGCTGAGGGATAGTATCCAAAGTTTCAAGTGCTTGGAGGGTGAGCCAATCCATGAGACTTGACTAAGGTTTAATAAGTTATTGATGCATTTCCCAACACATGGATTGCTTGACAACTTGCTGCTGCAATACTTTTATATGACTCTTAACTAGGTGAACAAAGGAGTTAGTCACCAACTTGTTCCAGGAGGTATAATGTAACAACCCTATAAAGTAACTTCCCAATTCCTAGATTGCATGACCAAGATTAATAGTGTGTGGTACACTCGTCAAGACCAAGTCTCTCCTCTCAACTTTAGAATTACAAAGGAGCAAATAAAAAAAGATAAGGAGAGAGACCAAAACATGGCAAAGATGATGACCCGACATGACATCTTAGCTAAAAAAGTCGTGGATGTTGGTACGAAGAGTGTTAATATAGTGGGTGCTGGTAGAGTGAATCCCCATGAAGGTAGTTTGGAGCGTTGTACAATGAAGAAGTGAATTTCCTAGCCAACCAAGGAGGAGGTTATCGTGCTAACTAACCAAGATATGGTGGAAACCAAGTTTGGAATAAAGATAAGGTCTGGAGAGACCATGAAAGAGATTGGTGTGATCTTAACGCCACTTGGAAAGAAATAGAAGGGGCGAAGGATAGATATGTTCCTCGTCATTAGCGTCAAAAGCCCAAAGATTCTGAATGTGGCCATACCGATGATATGCTCTCACGCATTCTCAACAAGGTTGAACGATCAGACAAAGTTTTGAAAGAAATGAAGGAGGATGTGCCAACTCTTAACCAGATGGTGACCTCTCACTCAGTCTCAATTAAGCAGACCCAAATGGGTCAGATTTCTTCGCATCCTAACCCAAGACAACAAAAGGGATTGACTAGTGATACTATGGAAAACCCCAAAAATGAAGCTTGAATTGGAACATGCATCGTGCCACAACATTATCTAAGTCGCTTCTTGGGAGCCAACACAAGTTTTTAATGCTATATGTTTGTTTTTGAATAACAGGTGTTGATTGTGCATTCTGAAAAATGGAATGTGTCTGAGAAATGTGCAGTTTGGTGAGCCAAGAGTCCAGCCAGTGACTCACCAAAGAGGTCGGCGAGCCCAACTTGGACCACCGTTGGACTCACAAAAACATTATGTGTGAGTCTGCAAAACTCGGCGGACATACGGATGAATCAGCGACTCGCCAAATAGGTCAGTGAACCTGATTTTGTCCATCGTCTGGACCCTCAAATTGACTGGAGGTACTGTAAAACTCGGCGAGGTAAGTCACCCCTCGATGGATCGCCGAGTGGTTCGGTGTGGTCGACTAATAACCATGAAAGAGCTGCGAACTGAAAGGTTTAAAAGGCCAAACAATTTAAAATTTTAAAATCTTTCATATTCCCTCATTTCAAGCCTCGTACAATCTCACCCACACTTTAGATTTTCAATACTTTCAATTTTTAATAATTTTTTTGTTCTTGATCTCATGCTCGGATTTGGATTACATTGCCGCCTAGCATATGTAATTCTTCTTTCAGCATTAAGGTTGGTTTTCTGAACCCCGAACTCTAGTTCAGTAGTTGAACTCGGATGACTTTGGTAATTGTGTGATCATTTGTGTTGGGCCTCTGCTTAAATTGTATTTTATGTGTTGGATTGCATGTTTTGTATTTCAAAATTGCGCCTAATTTTTAAAAATGATGATTTCCTGAGTTTTGTGCATTAAAATTGATCGTAAATTGTAGGGTTTCTGTTATTTTATATTGGGTCTAGTGGGGTGAAGTCTGAGTAACCCCCAATTGCACTAACCTCTAATTGCGCTAAATGACGTACTTTGCCTAATGATGGAGCGTTTGATTTCATTCTTAAGGGTAAAAGTTGTCAAATTACCAAATTTGGCCAAACCGAGGGAAGTCTGAGTACTACAGAGGCATGGGTCTATTGGGTCTGGTCCTAATTGCATATTGTGTTTGTTTGATTTTGATTTCGGGGGCTGCACGTTTGAATTTGGGAAACGGGGTTGAAATTTGGCACGTTAGGAAGTTTGGCAAGCTAGGTCGAGATCACCGAACGGTTAGGCGGTTCACTAACATGACGTTTTCATCGCCCTTTATTTATTGTTTTCGCAAATTAAAGTCTATAAATTTTGCCGGGATGCCTGAGCTGATCGAGTGAACTCGGCGACTCACCGAAAGGTCCCTCGATCGCTCTTTCTGCGGCCCTAACCCTTAAAATATGTTGTCAATTTCAGCTATATAGTCTGACCTCACTGAGTAGTGTAGGAGATTCACCGAAGGTCCCTAAACATCATCGACCTGCCATTTTTTTAAATTTCTCCGGCCAATCCTATTCGCGAGCCCGATCGGGCTAGCCAAAGTGACTCGAAAACTCGTCTAATGGTTCGGTGAGTCATACTGCAATCTTATTTCTCCATTTTTCTTAGATAGTTTCTAACTTTTTTTAATGTGTTCTGCAGATATAGTTAAGATCAACTGGGACGTAAGTAGAATGTCGCCCTGCAAACGAGCACGGGGCCTCATAATCAATGAGGGAGCAGCCTCTTCTTCTAAAAAAAGGCAAGAAAGCACCTGTGAAGGGAGGCAAGGGCAAGGGAAAAGCTCCCGTAGCTGAAAGATCGGAGCACACTTTTCGTAGTGATGGGTATTCTTTTATTTCTCAAGCTTCATTCTCGGAGCCTGAGGATGACCAATCACTTTGGACCCAATGAGCAGAAATCCCTGCAAGGGCTCATCAAGATCCGTCTGGGATCCCCGAGTCTACCCCTCCTCCTGCTGATACAACGCCAACTCCGGCACATATGGTGGTTCCAGCAACACCATTCTAGGGTCCTCCTCCCCGGCTACTCAGTCGGTTAAAGGCCAGGGGATTGAGGACCATTCTGGAGGAGAAGAGGTTGTCCATAGATGGTGTGGTGGACAAGTACCCTTTGGTGTGGGACACACTCCAAATCCACATGTTCGATATATTCACTAAACATTGGGGCCTTTATATTCCCACCTGGGTCAGAGAGTTCTATACTGCTTATGGTGAGTTAGTACACCAGGGGAAGAAGAAGGCCAGTGCCTTTAGGCTGGTGGAGTCTATGAAGGTTCAGGGAAAGACAGTGGGATACTGCAGCGATCATATTAATAATGCACGTGACAGGGCCACAAGTTTTGAGCATGACCATACCGCTTCTCTGGAGTACCTCAAGGGATAGCTAGCTCCCCTTATTTCTGACACCACCCCGAGGTGGATAGAGGCTAAAGCCCCTATTGAGAAGAAGGACTTGAGCATAAAAGCTTGATATTTTTTTGTCACGACCCAGGGGTACCCCCTAGACGTAACATGGCATACTTGACCCCGAAGGGGTCTTATACAGGCCCTTAGCATATCATAACATAAGATAATAGAAAAGTATGGAAAATTTAAAACTTCTTTAAAACCATGCAATTGAAACCATTTTCATAAGCAAGAGGAAGTCTTTTCTATATATTTCTGTCAAACTATCTATTAAACTCTTGAATAAAAGACTTGGGATGCAGCCCATACAGATGTCTAAAACATAAAGAAGTGACATAAGGAAATAATGGGTTTGTCCTCAAAGCTATGAGAACTCAACAAAATCTTCAACTCTTCTTGCTCCTTAGAAACCTAGCCTGCAAATGAACTCAATCTATGAAACCCTACATTTGATTAGAATGTAGGCAAAGTATGTGTTAGTACAAAATGTACCAAGTATGAAAGCTAGCACAACATCATAAGAGCGTCTCAAAATGGTTAGTCAACATAAGACATATGCATAAGAGATTATAACATAATTATAACATAATCTCCAACATAAGAATCATATCATCAAAAGTCAACATAAGACATAGCTAATGAGCATAGGAGATAAATCATATTCATGGTGTAATCTTTACTTAGACTTTCATATTTACATACTTCAAACCTTAGTCTTTCATATTACAAGAGAACTACTTCACAAGCCACCTCAAAGTATACAAGTGCAAGGCGAGAATAGCATCTCCTAATACCATCCAAGCTCACTACCTCTTTATGGTCAATCTTGGGCATAGTCCACATTCATAGTCAATACCTAGGTTTTCATGTCATAAGAGCACTATACTCCTAAGCAACTTCAAAGCAAACTTGTGCAATGCATGAATGACATCCCTTAATACCACTCACACTAAGCATATCTTGACATCACTCTATTCAGGCTTACTAATCATAGGTGTCATTCTTGACCTACTTCATAAACACAACGAACTATCATCTTAAGTCAATCATATAATGGAAGGCAACTATAGCAACAACCCAAGCTAAGCATACATCACATAAGAGAACACTTCATAAGTAGCTTCAAGTCATATTTGTGCCGTGTATGAATGGAATCCCATACTACAACTAACACTAAGTACTTCTTTAGACTAGCTTACTCAATGCTTACTATTTATCATTCTAGACTATCAAAGAATAGCACACAACTAGGCTAGACCTAGCTACCATGGAATACACATTATCATGCAAACCAAGCTATACAAGGAAGAATACAAGTATTTCAACCTAGCTACCATGCAAACACTCAATATGATGCATGCTAACCTTAAGGGAGTATGAATCCTAAACCCTAAGCTATTTTTAGGAGAGTATGCATCCTCAATCCAAGCTACCATGAAATGGTCTTGGCCTAACCAAGTCATGCTACCATGAAGGCATTCTAGCAATGCTAGTTCAAGCTACCCTTAGGAAAGTATAGATCCTCAATCCTAGGCTACCATGCCTATACTATTGCAAGCTACTATGAAGAACATGCCATAAATGCTCATTCAAGCTACCATGAAGAGCATCCCATAAATGTTAATTCAAGCTAACCTTAGGAGAGTATAGTTCCTCAATCCAAAGCTACCATAAGAACTACTAACTCATGCTATCTAAACAATCTATACATGAAGGGATCATATGTAAAAACTTCAAGCTATTCTATTCTAACATACTTTGATTCATTTTAGGTGATTAACCCTTCAATCTAGAACCATTCTAAGTGAGAAGACCTTTCACATCCTACATACATGAATTCATATAGTTCTAGGTAGATCATGTGGGTAAAAGACTCCCACCACAACACTATCTATTTGTATACCGATTTCATGCATGTTATATCATCATATTAGACTTACTCTATAAGCCCTAGTGATCAACATTTTGACCTCAAGCCCTACTTTTAAGATTTACTCTACAATCATCATACTAGACTAGATCACAAGACATATTAGTCACAAGCCTTAGTCATAGGTAATTCTAAGCATAATTCATCATAAAGTACCAAATTAAATCATTACAATTCATGATCTATCATACATTCATAAATCTGGTTCAATTCATGATTTCATATTCCTTTTCTTGAACAAGTTCTATACATGGTAACAATTCTAGAGAATCTATCAAGAATCATCACTTTCACTTCACAAGACATGAACCCACATACTTCGATTTTTATGGTTAATCATGAAATTCACATAAATTCTTCATAATATCACGAATAAACATTAAATAAACTATAAATAAGTATTATCCAACCAATTGGAATCATACCCAACTAAACCCACTCATTGGAAGAAACCCTAACTTAGATTGGGGTTCTTCTTCACAAATTTGGGGAAATTCTAGGGGACTCTATGGGTGGAAAATCCCATAGATGAAAAGATAAACATACCTTTAATCAAACCCCTACACAAGCCTTCAACAATGGAGTCTTTGTTCTTGACTTTAGCTTCAAACTCTAGCTTCTTCTTCAATGGAGGTTTTCTAGAGAGAAATATTTGAGAGGAGAGTGTTTTGGGGCTTTGATTCTAAGTGACTTAGTTGGGGAGGTTAATGACTTAAAATAGTATATATAGGTGTATAAAGTCCATATAAAATGACCCCCACTTAATTCTAACTAAAAAGGAAATTACTCATTTAACCCTCATTTGGCAGCCGTGGTGCCAGGCATCACAACAGGGCTCACGATCCGTGGTAAGGTCCAAGATCCGTGGTCCTGCCCATGGTTCCTTAGGCAGTGGGTTGGAATTGAGGTCTTGCCCTCAAAATTCTAAGGGAAGACCACGAGACCTACCACGATCCGTGGTCAAGACCGCGAGTCGTGGTGATGGTCCTGGTCTTCAGGCAGTAGCTAGGCTTCAAGGTGTTTCCTCCCACAAGCCTAAGGGATCTTCACGAGCCCCTTCACAGACTGTGATCAAGACCACTGGTCGTGAAGGTGGTCGTGGTCCTGAGGCAGTGCTTGGCCAAGGTTGGGCAGCCTTGGCATTTGGCTTAAGCTTTGCCCTCTTTCCATGGAACTTGCCCTTACAACCCTCACCCAAACCTTAGGTAGTCTTCTAAACTATGAGGTCTAACACGTACCTTGACGTTCAACCACTAAAACCCTCATTTTATGCACGGGAAGTGTCATCTATGACTCTAACCCTCAACATCAGACTCTAGAACCCTAGCTTAAGGCCCTAGTTTAGTCTACTTATTTTCGGGGGTTTACAATATCTCTCCATTGGGAACATTCATCCTCGAATGACGATTCTAAACACTTCTTAAAGGAAATGATTCTAGACTAGCAGCCCATCATGCTTGCAATACATCTAAATGCACACAACCAAGGAGGAAAATTTCAACTCCAAGCTAAACATACTCAATGAAGCACAAGGGAGTAGGAACTACATCTAACAACCCAAAATGCATGAAATTATATATCTATTCATTTTCAGGAGGAACTAACATCTCATAGATAAAACATGCTCAACACATATTCCTGGATCCTAAATGCAATTTACTCACAAAATTCATTTATTCAAGGAGGAATCTTTCCACTCCAAACTAAGGCATGCTCATATAATCATCTCATGAATTATATATGCAACTCTACTCAATGCACTACAATATGAGGAAAAACAATGCATATAAGTCATTTCTAACAAGACCTAAGCATTTTCATGAACATGCATATAAGGAAATCACGGCAACAAATAATCACACAATAATCTTCTTAGATAGGCATACTATCTCCCCGTTGGGAGTAAGCCTACACAAGCTCTTTTAAACATTATGCATACTAAAGACAATTTCAAGCCCAACATAACAACTCCCAAAATACAAGAAATCCATAAATCTACTAAATCATAAAATACATATCTGAAGGGACATGAGGAGATCACTCTTGATTTTCTATAGAATGGAAAGCATAACACCTACTCTTCTTTTGAGGCACCACATCCCCACCACTAGAGGCAACTTGCTTACCCTCTCTTAATATAGCTTTGCCTTTGGACAGTCTTTCTTCATGTGGCCATTATCACCACAACAATAGTAACCTTCTTTACCGTCTAAACACCTACCCTCATGCCTCTTACCACACCTAGCACAAGTGGGCCATAGGGACTCATTACTTTTTCCTTGTGGCCTAGGGGTAGACATTCTCTCATACTTATGCTTAGAAGCATTAGATAAGACTTGTCCGGAAAACTTTTGTCGATTCCTAGAACGACCATGTCCATCGGACCCATCATGAACAGACTTGTCACTATCCATCCTAGACCTCTATTTCTCCCTACATTTTTCTTCCTTAAGTTTTTCTTCTTCCATTTGTTGGGCATGAATCATGAAGCGTGAGATATTCATATTATTAACAAGCATTGCCGTACGACATTCTTTGGCTACCATGTCAGACACATTCGAGAAAAACCTATTCATCTTATCTCTCAGATTTGACACTATGGATAGAGCATACTTAGACAAAAGAGTAAACTTTAAGGCATACTCCTTAACCCTCATGTCACCTTGCTTAAGATTGATGAACTCTTCCAACTTAGCCTCCCTGAACTCCCGAGGAAAGAACCTATCAACAAAATCCGACATAAAGATCTCCCACTCTATGGGACCCGCTCTTATCGGCCTACTATCTTTCCATTGTTCATACCATATTTGAGCAACATCCTTCAATTGATAAACGGCTAGTTCCGCTTTCTCTATAGAAGTCACCCCCTTGATAGCAAGTGTATTATAAACCTCTTCTACAAACCCATTTGGATCCTCTTCCACCTTGGAGCCACTCAATTTCGGAGGATTCATCCTCAAAAACTCCCTCACCCTAGAAGCACCCATCCCCCTTATTGGGTTTGCCTGATCAACAACCTCTCTATTGGCATGTGCCGTCAAGGAATGAGCCAACAATTGAAAAAAAGGCCTAAACACCGCAAGAGTGACATTCTCAATTAGAGGGCCATTTGGATCTTGATGAGGAGATTGGTTTGGAACTTGAAGAGGAACCTTTTGTTCTCCATTGTCTTCTGATGAGTCCACAAATTTGACTCATTTAGGGCTTTATTTTAATATAAATAGTGTCCTAAATGCCTATTTTATCTCAATATCTGATGAAAATGCTTAAGTTTTAGGTATTTAAAGTTTTAGAGGAAGCATGGACACTTAGGTGCAAAAATGAACGAAAAGGTTGAAAAGAACAAGAAAATAAAGGCCTGAAGATCGCCGAGTTCACTTGGCGAATCGCCGAAGGGTCTCACTTTGCCTTTTGTTCCAGTGTGCTGAGCCCTTAAGGAAAGGATCAAGTTGGTGGAAAAAGAGAGCAGTCGGCGCATTGCCGCGAAGGTCCATGAAGCAGTACTATGCCGCCCAATGACCCAGAGCACGATGATGCTGAAGGATGATGCAAGACGGCGATGAACTACACCAGAAGGCGAATGACCGAGTTGATCGGCGATTCTGACTAATGTCGCCGAATGATCCGTTGTAGCACATATTTTTGAAAACTATAAATACTCGTTGAGAGTTATAGCTCAGTATCAAGTTTTAGCATTACAATTTTAGTATCAAATTTTAGACAATATAATTTTAAGTACTTTTTACTCTCAAGTTTGGAGAGGGTTTTGGAAACTTGAGAAAGGAGTTCATCTTCCTCAAGTTGGAAGTGGGTCTTCTCTATTCTTCTTCCTTTGCTTAAATCAAGGTTTAATTTCTTTTACCCATTTGATTTCACTATCATTTTAGGTGTATTTAGTTATTTCTTGATGTGTGGCCAAAAATTCCCATTCTTGAGATGTGATTTAGCAAACATGTGTTGATATTATTGTTAGGGCTTGCTTGTTGATAGGCTAGATGTATTTTAATGGTGATTTCACCTAGTGGTTGTGGTTGAATTTAATGGGTTTGTAGTTGCAAATACAAAGTCACCCATGTGTTTTCAGGTTGCTCGAGAGGGATGTCGCCAAAACCAAGACCACTAGACTGATGGCCTAAGGAGTGGGTCGATATGAGGTTCAGCTCAAGAGGGTGAGCCCTAGTCCCATATCCAAACACTGACCTCGGGAGAGTGAGTGGGGTAAGGCATAGACTAGTCTTCATGCAGCAAATGGGTGTCCGAGAGGAACGCATTAGAAACGGGGTAAGTTGCCCGAGAGGGAACTTATTTCCATCTAAAGCTTAGCCTAGTCACTATTTTCTTAAAAATTTCCTATCGAAAGCATGTACCCAACCTTTATCTCAACTTGTATTGCGGTCACACCCCAAGAACTCTTCCCCATACTTGATTTTCTTGTTATTTTTGTTGTTTTTACTTACTTGTGAAAAAAAAACCAAATTGATATTTGACACTTTTGTGTCCCCCCCTTCGATTTACAATGTTTTTAATCATTAATTTCTTTAGCTACGACTAGTTAGAACTAGATTTTATTTTTCCATTAATTCTCAAAACCTCTCCCTTGGGACACGACCCCAACCCTTGGTTGGGTTACTATATTATCGACGATCGTAGACACTCTAACCGTAGTTAGTGTCGTTAGTCATGATAAGCATCAAAATGTCACCGCTACCGGGGAGTGGTGTCACTTGAGAATTTTTAGATTAGTAGAATTTTCTTTCTTTTTAATTGTAGTTCACTTACCTAATTTTTAGTTTTGTTTTCAGCATTTGTGTAGACATTTCAGAAAGCATGAGTGTAAACGACAGTAATGGCAGTCTGGTGGGCCAGCAAGATGACATCGGTAACCTCAACGATGTCCAAGAGACAAATGGCAATGACCCCTATCTCATGTAAGGTGTTGGAGCCATCCTCTTATTCTCTGCCGAGGGGAACGCATTGTTTCATATAACTAGCCCTATGTTGCAGCTCTTGCAACTAAAAGGACTCTTCAGCGTATTTGCTCATGAGGATCCCCATGAGCATCTTCGAAACATCATAGATGTTTACGGGCCATTCTCTTTCAATGAACATCTCCCAAGAGTCAGTCAGGCAGCGATTATTCACATTTTCTTTGATGGGGGAAGCTTGCAAGTGGTTAGCTGAATTACCACAAAATTCGATCACTTCATGGGAGGAGCTGGTCGCCACATTTAATATGTGATTTTTCCTTCCCTTGAAGATGATGACTATTCGGGATAGCATCCAAAGTTTCAAGCGTCTGAATGGAGAGCCTCTGCATGAAACTTTGCTTCAATTTAAACAATTGGTGCTACAATTCCCAACCCATGGTATTCCTGACAACGTGCTTCTTCAATACCTCTACCGGAGTCTAGCCTCGGTAAACAAGAGTGTCGCTGACCAACTCTCACCCGGAGGTTTAATGCAGCAGTCGTACGAGGTAGTAGCCCAACTTTTAGATGGCATGACAATATTGAGAGAGAACAAAACATGGCTAAGATTATTACACAACTTGATATTCTATCTAAGAATGTCATGGGGGATGGTACTTGTGGTGTAAATGTTGTGCGGGTTGGGGACACAAATCCTGAAGAGATGAAGTTTGAAGCTCTGTATAGCGAGGGATAAATTTTCGAGCAAACCAAAGTGGTGGTTATCGTTCAAACTACCCGAGGCAGGGTGGTAACCAAGGTTGGGCTAGAGATGAAGGATGGAAAGATCGAGACTGTGAATGGAAGGATCGGAGTCCAAATTAGAAGGATGGGGAGAAGGATAGATATGTGCCTCTCCACGAGCGGCAAAAGCTCAAGGATTTGGAAGGTGGTAGGTCCGAGGATATACTCTCGCGTATTCTAAACAAAGTTGAAGGGTCAGACAAAATGCTAAAAGTCATGAAAGAATATGTGTCTACCCTTAACCAGACCGTCACCTCTCATTTAGTTTCAATCAAGCAGCTAGAGACCCAAATGGGTCACATCTCATCTCATCTTAATCCAAGACAGCAAAGGTGTTTGCCTAGTGATACTATGGCTAACCCCAAGAGTGAAGTTTGAAGGTTAACTTCCATCGTGCGACGACGTAACTAAGGCGTTGTTTGGGAGGCAACCCAAAACCCTTTACTTGCTTTTGTTATCTCGATAAAATAATAGTGTGTTATTTGCGCAGATTGAGTGAGGAAAGTGCTTGAAGAGATGTATGTAGGTGAACACCATTTCCGCTTGGCAGATCGCCAATAAGATAGGCGTAACCGATCATTCCTGCCGTTTGATTCAATATATATTAAAGGATTGGGTCTATAAAACACAGCGAAGTGTGAATTTATTCGGTGCATCGCCCGATCTCGCTGAAGATCACCGAGTGATTGGGCGACACCGACTGACATCACCTAATGAGCAGAAACTGGAAGGTCACAAGCCACAGGTTCAAAAGTTCTATTTCATTCACTTTGTCCCTTTCACAAACTCACACTCGCACCCTAGTGGTTACATTTCTTACACGCTTAGAGTATTTTAAGTAAGGAATTGTGCTCGGATCTGGATCGCGTTGCTGCCTAGCATGAAAAAAATATCTAATTAGGCAACGAAGGTTGGTATTCGAACCCCTCAGTTATTTGATCAAATTTTGTACTCATTTGCATAATGTTGAAATATTTGAAAATCGTTGTTGAGTCTCCGAGTTGATGGGATTGCATGTATTACCAATTGCGATTCAATACTTAATGAATAACTGGTAGTATCCCACAAGATCATGCGTTGATTTAAAATTGTGTTGATATAGGTGTGTAAAAATTGTTGTGGGTCTTAGAATAATTTGTGGCTTACGTTCTTAAATTGTGTTTTCTGGAGGTTGTCAGGCTGATTTCTAAAGTTGGGTCTGAAGTAGGCATGATAGGTGATTCGGCAAACTGTGATGAGCTCGCCGAATCACTCTGCGGTTCACCTAAGTACCCCAGCGCGCCTTTAATAACATGCTTTATTTATTGTGGCTTATGTAACTTTCGGCGAGAAGCACAGTATCGCCAAGCGCACTCGGCGACTCGCCGAATAACACCTTAATAGCCCTTCGTCTGCACCCCTAACTCCTTCGGCACTATGACCTTTGGCGGATTGTTTGTGGCCTGCTGAGTGTATTCGACGGCACGCCAAATGGATTATATCGTTTTTCTGCAGATAAAAATCCCTATTTTGTTTGTCAAATATGTTCTAACATTATCTCGAATAGGTTTGCAGAAATGGCTAGACCAAAACTTGCAGGAAGGGACATGCCACCCCGACATGTAAGAGCACGATATTTTAAAAGAGACGATAAAATAGCTGAATTGGCCAAAGAAAGAAAAGAGAGTAAGAAATCTAGTGCCAACAGGAGGAACCCCATTGACCCCACTATTCTTTCGTGGAAACGAGAATTCTACACGACTATAGACTTCTTCTTGGCGGGCCATGAAGTGGACAAAATGGTTAAGGTCAACAGCACTGCTGAAGCCAGGGTAAATGAACATAACGCGACCCAGAATAATAGTCCGGGGACCATTGTCACATTCTAGGCTAATGCATCAGGCAACGATACCCCGACAGATGGAGCAAACATGTAGACAGGATCCCCTCTTTATCTCCCTCTCTATCTTTCCTTATTTTCACTGTTGGATATTCATCATTTGCATTTGAGGACAAACGCATTTATTTGTGGTGGGGTGAGATCCCATACCTTCTGTGTTGACAGTTTCATGTTTTGTGTATATTTATGTTCTTCTGTTTTAAAATTGTTGTTACATTGCTTTATGTGTATATTTGAGCTTATGGAGCCTCTTTTAAGTTTTAATGAATGCTAATTCAAATTTTGACTTTGACCTTTTCGGAAAATTTTTGTTTTTCAAAATTTTTTGCCACAGCTTGTGTTGAAAGTGGTTGTTCTTTTACAAAATTTAAGTCTCGGTTCAGATCAATACTGATGACTTGAATAGTGCTCTCAATCGAACAAACATGAATATGCGGCTACGACGAGACCAAACGAAGTTGCATAGACAATATGTGAACCCTTTGCATCTTGTTGTGATTAGCCATTTATCGAATTGATTCTCTGGTAATGACCATTGCACACTAGCGAAAGTCTATAGTCTTGTTTGACTTAAGTGTCGATTCCTTGTGTGATTAGCTTGCTTTGAGTCATGCATGAATAAACCCAGAATTTTCTATGTTAGTCTGATTAATTTAGAAAGGTGTCCTCTTGATATGATCTTAGGCAACGTTAAAGAGTGTGAGCCAAATTTGACATATACCTCTATTTGTGGCCTACTCGTGAGCATGTGAAATTCTTTTGAGCACCCCTTGAGCCTTACCTTTCTTTGGAAGAACCTTTATGAACCCTAGAACTTACTTAACCCCACTACGTATAATCCTCTTGAGTTGTGATTTAGTGAATAGCCAACTTAGGCCAAATGCCTAAGTTGAGGGTGTGGTGAAAAGGAAAAGGAGAAGTCAAAAAATGTTCTCTCTAACCCATGGTATTGCAAAACAAAATGGAAACCCTTCAAAAGGAGATATATATATATATATATATATAACAATAATTTTGGAATAAAAGTGCAAAAGGAATTGGCTTTCCAAGCAATACATGGAAAGTGAATGAAAGGATTACTTAGAAGCAGTCGAAGAAAAAGTGATAAGGGAAGGAAAAATGATGTTTTGAGAACACCACATATCACGAGGATGATGAAGTAACTGAGCCTAAATGACCATACCTTTGTACTTATCCCCATTACAAGCCTTGAAAAGACCTTTTTTATCTTGAGAAAGCCAAACCGAAAGTCGATTGGAAAATAAGGTCAAACCTATGGGTGAAAACATGCATTGTGTTCCTCTTTTTTAGTGTGAACATTGCATTTGATTCCTAAACTTAAATTGATTAACTCCTGTCTGGGAATATGGAATCATTCTTTGTTTGAGGGCATTTATATACTTTTGTTGAGGTTGAACTTGCATTACCAGCAAGTACTGCGAGCATGAGAATCTTTGGTAATGGTGTGTCACAACTTGAATCTTTGAGTACACAATTGAATTTCCACATAAGTAGTTTGAAGTTTTGTTGTGTGCATTCATGATTGAGTCTTGTGTAGCACTGTTTGAGACGCCTCCTTTTTAAACGACTGAACTTGAGTTTGCTTGAGGACAAGCAAAAGTTGAAGTTGGGGGTGTTTATGAGTGCACAAATTGGAGTCATTTAGGGTTTTATTTTAATAGAAATAGTGTCCTCAAATGCTTATTTTTCAGGTATTTAAAGTTTTAGTGGAAGCATGGAAACTTAGGCGCAAAAAGGAGCGAAAAGACTGAAAAGAACAAGAAAATGAAGGCCTGAGGATCGCCGAGTTCACTTGGCGAATCATCGAAGGGTCTCACTTGACCTTTTGTTCCAGTGTGCTGAGCCCTGAAGGATAGGATCAAGTCGGCAAAAAAAGGGAGCAGTCGGCGCATCGCCGAGAAGATCCGCAAACCAGTACTATGTCGCCCAATGACCCAGAGCACAACGATGCCAAAGTATGATGCAAGATGGCAACGCACTACACCAAAAGGAGAATTGCCGAGTTGATCGGCGATTCCGACTAATGTCACCGAACAATCCGCCGCAACAAGTATTTTGGAAAACTATAAATACTCGTTGAGAGTTATAGCTTAGTATCAAGTTTTAGCATTACAATTTTAGTAAAAAAAATTAGACAATATAATTTTTAGTACTTTTTACTCTCAAGTTTGGAGAGAGTTTTGGAAACTTGAAGAAATGAGTTCATTTTCCCCAACTCGGAAGTGGGTCTTCTTTATTCTTCTTCCTTTGCTTAAATCAAGGTTTAATTTCTTATACCCATTTGATTTCACTATCATTTTAGGTGTATTTTATTATTTCTTGATGTGTGGCTAAAAACCCCCATTCTTGGGTTGTGATTTAGCAAATATGTGTTGATTTTATTGTTGGGTGTTCCTTGATGATAGGTTAGATTTATTTTAATGGTGATTCAACCTTGTGGTTGTGGTTTAATTTAATGGGTTCGTAGTTGCAAATACAAAGTCACCCATATGTTTTCGGCTTACCCGAGAGGGAGGTCGCAAAACCAAGACCACTAGACTTATAGCCTAAGGAATGGGACGAAATGAGGTTCAACCCGGGAGGGTGAACCCTAGTCCCATATCCTAACACTCAGCTCGAGAGAGTGAGTGGGGTAAGGCGTAGGCTGGTCTTCATTCGAAAAATGGGTGTCGGGGAGGAACACATTCGAAACGGGGTAAGTTGCCCGAGAGGGAACTTATTTCCATCTAAAGCTTAGCCTAGACACTATATTCTTTCAAATATCCTATCGAAAGCATGTACCCAACCATTTATCTCAACTTGTATTGCGGTCACACCCCAATAACTCTTCCCCATACTTGATTTTCTTGTTAATTTTGTTGCTTTTACTTATTTGTGACAAAAACCCCAAATTTATATTTAACACTTTTGTGTCCCCCCCTTCGATTTACAATGTTTTTAATCGTTAATTTCTTTAGCTACAACTAGTTAGAACTATATTTTATTTTTCTATTAATTCTCAAAACCGCTCCCTTGGGACACAACCCCAACCGTTGGTTGGGTTACTATATTATTGACGATCGTAGACACTCAAACCGTAGTTAGTGTTGTGGTCA
The DNA here is from genome assembly GCA_029582685.1 of Solanum piurae. NCBI lineage: Eukaryota > Viridiplantae > Streptophyta > Magnoliopsida > Solanales > Solanaceae > Solanum > Solanum piurae. The sequence goes on along the minus strand of JAJOOO010004025.1, from coordinate 29,671 downwards.
CGATAAGCATCATCTTCCTTATCTATCCTAGGATTTTTCCTTGTATAAGCACTACCCTAAAAAATCATAGGGCACGAATTAGAAGAATGGCCTAATAAAGCTAAACTCTATGGCACGACTAAGAGAATAAAAAAGTGAGATTTCCTAAACATCCAATAGCCTCCTATTCATAAATATGGCGCGCTTCATATTTATTAACAAGACTCTACTAGATGTGGTTTGAGACAGTCCTAGAACCATTCTAAACCTTGTGCTCTGATTACCAAGTTTATCACGACCCAGGGGTACTTCCTAGACGTAACATGGCGCACTTGACCCTGAAAGAGTCTCATACAAGCCCTTAACATATCATAACATAAGATAATAGAAAAGTATGGAAAATTTAAAACTTCTTTAAAACCATACAATCGAAAAAAAATCATAAGCAAACGGAAGTCTTTACTATATCTTTGTCTCAAACCATCTATTAAACTCTTGAATAAAAGACTTGGGACGCAGCCCATACAAATGTCTAAAACATAAAGAAATGACATAAGGTAATAATGGGTTTGTCCTCGAAGCTATGGGGACTCACCAAAGTCTTCAACTCTTCTTGCTCCTTAGAAAGCTAGCCTTCAAAGGAAATCAATATCCGAAACCCTACATTTGATTAGAATGTAGGAAAAGTATGCGTTAGTACAAAATTCACCAAGTATGAAAGCTAGCGCAACATCATACGAGCATCTCAAAATGGTTAGTCGACATAAGACATAAGCATATGAGATAATAACATAATCATAGCATAATCTCCAACATAAGCATCATATCATCAAAAGTCAACATAATACATAACTAATGAGCATATTATATAAATATTCATGGCATAGTCTTTACTTAGACTTTCATATATACATACTTCAACCTTTAGTCTTTCATATTACAAGAGAACTACTTCACAAGCCACCTCAAAGTATACATTTGCAAGGCAAGAATAGCATCTCATAATACCATCCAAGCTAACTACCTCTTTTGGGACATTCTTGGGCATACTCCACATTCATAGTCAAGAACTAGGTTTTCATGTCATAAGAGCACTATACTCCTAAGCAGCCTCAAGGCACACTTTTGCAATGCATGAATGGCATCCCATAATACCACTCACACTAATCATATCTTGACATCACTTTATTCATGATTACAAATCATAGGTTTCATTCTTGACCTACTTCATAAAGAAAAGGAACTATCATCTTAAGTCAATCATATCATGGAAGTCAACTATAACAACAATCCAAGCTAAGCATACATCACATAAGAGAACACTTCATAAGTAGCTCCAAGTCATACATGTGTCATCTATGAATGGCATCCCATACTACCACTCACACTAAGTACTTCTTTAGGGTAGCTTACTCAATAATTACTATTATAATTCTAGACTATCAAACAATAGCACACTACTAGGCTAGACTTAGCTACCATGGAATACACACTACCATGCAAACTAAGATATACAAAAAAGAATACAAGTATTCCAACCTAGATACCATGAAAACATTTAATATGATGCATGCTATCCTTAGGGGAGTATGAATCCTCAACCCTAAGCTATCCTTAGGACAGTATGAATCCTCAATCATAAGGTACCATGAAATGGTCTTGGCCTAACCAAGGCATGCTACCATGAAGGCATTCTAACAATGCTAGTTCAAGCTACCCTTAGGAGAGTATAAGTCCTCAATCCTAGGCTACCATGCATATACTAATGCAAGCTACCATGAAGAACATCCCATAAATGCTCCTTCAAGCTACCATGAAGAGCATCCCACAAATTCTAATTCAAGCTAACATTAGGAGAGTATAATTCCTCAATCCCAAGCTACCATGAGAACTACTAACTCATGCTATCCAAACAAGCTATACATGAAGGGATCATATGTCACAACTTCACGTTATTATATTTTAACATGCTTTGATTCATTTTAGGTGATTAACCCTTCAATCTAGAGCCATTCTATGTGATAAGACCTTTCACATCCTACATACATGCATTCATATAGTTCTAGGTAGGTCATTTGGGTAAAAACCTTCCACCACAACACTATCTATTTGTATACCAATTTCATACATGTTATCTCATCCTATAAGACATACTCTATAAGCCCTAGTGATCAACATTTTGACTTCAATCCCTACTTCCAAGGTTTACTCCACAATCATCATACTAGACTAGATCACAAGACATATTAGTCACAAGCCTTGGTCATAGGCAATTCTAAGCATTATTCATCATAAAGTCCCAAATTTAATCACTACATTTCATGATCTATCATACATTCAAAAATCTAGTTCAATTCATGATTTCATATTCCTATTTTTTAACAAGATCTATACATGATAGCAATTCTAAAGAATCTATCAAGAATCATCAATTTCACTTCACAAGACATAAACCCACATACTTTTATTTCTAGGGTTAATCATGGAATTCACATAAAATCTTCATAAAATCATTAATCAACACTAAATCAACCATAAATAAGTATTATACAACCAATTGGAGTCATACCCAACTAAACCCACTCATTGAAAGAAACCCTAGCTTAGATTGGGGTTCTTCTTCACAAATTTGGAGAAATTCTAGGGAACTCTATGGGTGGAAGAACCCATACATGAAAAGCTATACATACCTTCAATCAAAGCCCTACACAATCCTTCAACAATGGAGTCTTTGTTCTTGACCTTAAATTCAAACTCTACCTTCTTCTTATGGAGGTTTTCTAGAGAGAGAAATATTTAAGAGGAGAGTGTTCTGGGGTTTTTATTCTAAGTGACTTAGTTGGGGAGGTTAATGACTTAAAATAGTCTATATAGGTGTATATAGTCCATATAAAATGACCCCCAATTAATTCTAACTAAAAACGAATTTACTCATTTAACCCTTATTTGGCAGCCATGGTGCCAAGCACCACAACAGGGATCACGAGTCGCGGCGTGGTCCTCCATGTGGTTCCTTAGGCAGTGTCTTGGACTTGAGGTCTTGGCCTCAAAAGTCTAAGGGAAGACCATGAGATCTCCGACAATTTGTGGTCAAGACCACGAGTTCTGCTGATGGTCGTGGTCTTGGGGCAGTAGATAGGCCTCAAGGACTTGCCTCCCACAAGCCTAAGGGATCTTTACGAACTCTTTCATGGACCATGGTCAAGACCACTGGTTGTGAAGGTGGTCGTGGTCCTGAGGCAGGGCTTGGCCAAGGTTGGGCAGCCTTGGCCTTTGGCTAAGGCTTTGCCCCCTTGCCTTAGAACTTGCCCTTATAGCCCGCACCCAAGCCTTAGGTAGTCTTCTAAACTACGAGGTCTAACACGTACCTTGACGTTCAACCACTAAACCTCTCATTGTATGCACGGAAATTATAATCTACGACTCCAACCCTCAACGTCAAATTCTAGAACCCTAGTCTAAGACCCAAGTTTAGTCTACTAGTTTCCGTGTCATTACATTTTTTAGTTTTATCAATAGCTCGATCATGCCGTCATAGAATGAGTCTATTCTATTCCACCCAAAGGAGGCCTATATCAGGTCTATCATCGCTAATAAGAGGCTGAATCTGTGGTTATTTATAGAGTAGGAGATGGCCATGAGGGCCAAACAGCTCCAGAAATCTCTTCATTTCCCAGTGTTTATTACAGAGTTATGTAGGTGGGATGTAGCTCTTCATGACAAAAAGAGGGATATTGGGTTCACACCCACATCATCCACTGACATACGGTGCGTATAGGTCGAGTACACTCGGGATGAGGTGGATAGGGGGAGAGCGGCTCCGGTGGATGCATCCCCGTAGGTTGATGTTGATACTATACTTGTAGAGGAATCTTTGCCTACTCCGGCCTCCGGGCCTTCAAGTACATCTACTTCCACTCCTTCCCAGACCCCGGGTTCCTCCTCTACTTCCTAGCCTCCTAGGATCACTCAGGTTATGCTTCTCAAAATGGGGCACCTAGACCATTATGCCGATGTGCGGGCTTCTAGGCCAGAGGCCGAGGTGCCCTGTATGATTAAATGATCCATTTTAGCTAGTTTGACACCCCTCTAGACATCCATTGATGCTCTCACGATGAGAGTAGAGACTTAGGAGAGAGGACATGTGGTTACTTCTGAGGTTACGACTTTGAAAGCTGAGGTTTCTGAGTTGAGGAAGGATGTGGACCATCTAAAGTCCACATACTTCACTTCACTATTTGAATGAGCTGAGGCTCTTTGTGTTCCTGGTGTAGATATCTCGGTCAATTCTGATATACCTTTGGGGACCACCGAAGATAAGCCTATGGAGGATGTGGCTACTGAGTAAGAGGCGGAGACATATGAGGAGCATCTTAATGCTTAGGAGGTGACCATCTATGAGGACCTTCATGATTTAGATAAGACGATAGTACAGTCAATCATTCATACATCGCTTACAGATACTTCAATTGTAGGCTCTAGTGGAGCTGGTGTTGTTGTTACCCTAGGCACTGATGCCCAAGATCAGATTATTACCTCAGGCATTGATGCCCCGACACACAGAGTGACTGAGTATACATGATCATCTTTACCTCCCTCTCTGTTGTTTTTATTGAATTTGGTTGTTTTTAGATGCATTTGAGGACAACTACTTTTCTTTTGTGAGTGGGGTGAGGTATTTCCATACCTACCTCTTGTGATTACATTTTGTGTATATATATTGGGTTTTCTGTTTTAACTATGTTTTGATTCTATCTTTTGGATATTTGAGACTGTGGATCCTTGTTTTGATTAGAAATGGTTTCGACCTATTTTTAAAAAAATTGTACCACCTCTTTTGTGTTTGATTGTGGTTGTTCTTGTGCAAATTTGAGTATCAGTTATGATTAATACCGATGACTTATATAGTGCTCTTAATTGAATGAAATGAATGTGCAGCTACGATGAGGCCAAATGAAGTTGCATAGACAATATGTGGACTTTTTGCATTTCATTGTGACTAGCCGATTATCAAATGAGTTTCTTGCGATGAACATTGCACACTAGCTAAAAAGTGTGGAGTCTCGTTTGATATTGGTGCCAATTCTTTGTGTGATGATCTTACCTAGAACATTGTCTATTATGACACCTAGAATTTGCCTCGTTGGTTCGATTGACTAAGTGATGGAAGTGTTTGAAATGCTCTTAGGCAACAATCTTAAAGAGTGAAACAATTTGATAGTATAACTTTTTTGTGGCCAACCTTGTGTGTTGGTGTGAACCTTGTTTGAACCCCTGTGTGCCTTATCCTTTTTTTGGAAGAAACTTGAACAATTGTAACCCTTCTTTATCCATCCACCCTTAACTCTCATGAAACGTGGTTTATTTGAATTGCCAACTTAGACCAAAAGCCCAAGTTGGGGGTGTGGTGAAAAGAAAAGGGAAATCAAGAAGTGTGAAAAACACCCCTTAGTATAGTGGTTTTGAAAAAGATAGAACCCCTCCATATAAAAAAAGAGAAGAAAAAGAAAAAGAAAAATAATGAAAATGTTGTGAATAAAGTAGTTAAAGTTGCAACAGAAAAGGGTTATATGGTAGTCCATTTGAAGGTTAATAATGGGGTGAATTATAAGCATGAGCAAGATGTTGACAAAAAGGAAGAAAGTAATGTTCAAACCACATTTTATGATGGTAGCAGCCACTGAGCCTGAATTATCATACTTTTACACTCAGCCCCGTTACAAGCCTTGAAACGACCTTTGTGATTTTGAGTGAGCAAAAGCGAATGTTGATTGGAAAATAAGGGCAAACCTATGCGTGAAGTCATGCATGTGTTCATCTTTGTGAGGGTGAGAGTCGTATGTGATTCTGGAACTATAAATTGTTGAAGAACTTTGTGTTAATAGGGAATCATCTTTGTTGTGAGGGCATTTGTGTACCTTTGTTGAGCTTGAACTTGCATTTGAAGCAAGTATTGTGAAGTTGAGCATCTTTGGTAATAGTGAGTCACAATTTGTAACTTTAAGTGCACATTTGATCATTGCATGAGTAAGTTGAGTCTTGTTGTGTGGATTCATGTTGAGTCTTTCGTAGCATTGCTTGAGACACCCTTTTTGAACTTTTGTACTTGAGTTTTACTTGAAAATAAGCAAAAGTTTAAGTTAGGGGTGTTGATGAGTCTGAGATACGGACTCATTTAGTGCTTTGTCTATATAAATTAGGTGTCCTCAAATGCTTAATTTGTACCATAAACTGATGTTAAATCCTTGATTTTAAGGTATATGGATAGAGTAACAATGCAAGGACACTAACATGCAAAAAGGAACAAAACCAACTGAAGAATTGAAGAAAGGCAAGCCTGGTGATCGCGAAGAGAATTTGGTGAATTGGCGAATGGCTAGTTCATCCGCCTGAGGGAAGAAGCCAAGTCAGCGAAAAAAAAGGAACTGTCGACACATCGCCGAGCAGTTCTGCAGAGCCAAGAGAGACCGCCCAAAGTTATCAAACCCAAGGATGATGAATTCCAAGGCAAAAAACCCAAGGAGCACTTGACCATATATTTAGACTATGTTTAATATGACCAAAAAAGGATACTTAGCTTGGATGGGTCTACGGGGTCTTATTCATGCATTGCACAAGTATGCTTTGAGGGTACTTGAGAGTAGTCGTATTATGGTATGTATGTCTAAGAGTTGAATAATGCTTATATGATGCTTATGATTGGATAATTTAATTTTGATTATGATATTCTCTCTTATGCTCTTAGATTATGTTTCATGAAGTATTTGATTATGCTTATGGATTATGTCTTATGTTGACTAACCCTTATGTTATGCTCTTATGATGTTATGCTAGCTAAAATATGTAGTACATTTTCTACTAACGCATACTTTGCCTACATTCTAATCAAAAGTAGGGTTCAGTTATTTGAGTACCAATCTTGATCTAGGTTTCTAAGGAGCAAAGGAGTTGAAGATTTGGTGAGTCCTCATAGCTTTGAGGACAAAGCCATTATTCCCTTTATGTCTTTTATTTTCATGTCATGATACTATTGTATGGGCTATGTGCCAAAGGTTTTAATTCAAAGTAGAGTATAGATGGTTTGAGACAAAGTGTAGTAAAGACTTCCGCTTGCATTTTATCAAAGACTTCGATTGTATGGATAAAGTTTTTTTAACATTTGCGTACTTTTCTAGTATATTATGTTATGGTATGCTAAGGGTTTGTATGAGACTCGTTCGGGGTCAAGTACGTCGTGCTACTTCTAGAGTGTACCCCTGGGTCGTGACAAGTATTGATATGGCTCCATTAGAGTCATTAGATGGTAGGAGGTGCAAATCTCCTATTGGATGGTTTGAGGTGGGTGAAGTTGCCCTATTAGGTCCCGAGTTGGTACATGAGGCCATAGAGAAAGTTCTACTTATTAGAGCAAGGTTAAAAACGGCTCAATGTCAACAAAAGTCATATGCCTATGTGAGAAGAACAGATCTTGAGTTTGATGTTCATGATTGGGTTTACTTGAAAATCTCACAATGAAGGGTGTAATGAGGTTTGGTAAGAAATTTAAGCTTAGTCCCCGATATGTAGGCCCATTTCATATTTTGAGACGTGTTGGTAAGGTTTCTTATGAACAAGATTTGTCTAATAAGTTGTCTTCCGTGCATCCAGTTTTTAATGTCTCTATGTTGAAGAAATGTATTGATGATCCGACATCTATAGTTCCCATAGAAGGTTTGGGATTTAAGGAAAATCTTTCATATGAAAAAGTTCCGGATTAGATTTTAGACCAACAAGTCAGGAAGTTGAGAAACAAGGAAGTTACTTCTGTGAAAGTGTTGTAGAGGAATCATTTAGTTGAGGGTGCTAATTGGGAGGCCGAGACCGATATGATGTCCTGATATCCTGATCATTTTCCTTATACTGCTACTCTAGCTTGAGGTAATGAGTTTCTCATGGTTTACTCCTTGTTTTGGTATCATGTGTTTTAGATATTCCCATGGTTTCCATATTTTATGTATGTTCATGAAAAACTTGTATTTTTATAGAAAATGAGTTTACATGATTGATTTTACTCATTTTGTTGTTCATTGAGTGTGACTTGACTATAGACTTCATGAGATGATGTTGAGCATGCATTTAACTTGGAGATGATAGTTCCTTCTCGAATATGATTAATTTTGAAATTTCAAGCATATTAAGTTGCTAGGTCCAGTTCCTACCTTCCTTATGATGCATTGAGTATGTTTATCTTGGAGTCGATGTTTCCTCCTTGAAATCTATATTTATGAAGTTGCATGCATGATGGGATGCTACTTTAGAGTATTTTGTTTCATGAGCTGTCTAGAATTCAATTCGAGGACGAATATTCCCCAGGGAGATATAATGTAACACCTCATAATCTAGTAGTCTAAGCAAGGGACTAAGTGAAAGGGTCACAAGCCATGATTTGAGCCTAGGCACCTTTCACAAAGGCCCACACGAATCGTGAAGGGCACCACGAGGCGTGGTGTTTCCCGTGGTGGCTCACAGAACCAAACCAAATAAATCTCACCTTCCTCGAGCACCATGACGACTTGCAGTGGGCACCACGGCTCGTATTGGTGCCCGTAACGGGCTAGGCAGTGAGCCCTCCAAGGCAGCCTCCTCCCACAGGCCACTTGATGGCTTGTAGAGGCCAAGATGGCTCGTGGAGGTGGGCGTACGGGAAGTGGAGTTTAAAGGTGGCAATGCCAACCTACTGGTCAAGGACCACGGCCACCACAGTGGGGCGTGAAGTCCTTGTCGGCTCTTGGTAGCCTCCATCACGAGTCTGCGTCAATTTTTAGTCAAGGGTTGTTTGGTCTTTTCCACAATTAATTTAGTCAAAGTCATGTCGTTTTACCCCAGACTAGGGCCTCTACATAAATCATTTTAACACCAAAATTCACCCATTCAAGTCATTTTTCTCAAGACCCTAAAGAAAGGTGACGTTAGGGCTCAATGTGAAGTCCCAATTCTCCAATTTGCATATAGGCTTTGATAGTAACATATGATAGTTTTCATCCATGGAGTTCCCAAATTCTCTTTTTTTCAAAGTTAGTAATCCCCAATTTAGTTAGGGTTTTCTTCAATTTTCATAGGTTCTCTTGATTATTGATTTAAATGATTGAATTGTCATCTATTATTCATGAATTGATGAAATAATATGACTTTATGATGATTCCTCTATGAACTCATGGAATCCCCATGTTTTCAATTTATGATCATATGATGTGGGATTTTGACCATGAAGGAAGAGTTTTATGAAATTAAGCATGCATTGGTAGAATTAACCCACGTTATCTAAATGTTTAAGATTGAAAAAGGGTTTTGAACCTTGAAATGTAAATTATTGAATTATGCATGTTCTAACGAGATAAATGCAAATGTTTTAAGGATGCTTTGAGAGTAAAGTATCTATGATGATGTTGATGTTGTTTTGTTGAAGGATTTGCTCATATACCCACGAAAGCATGATTGTGAAAGTTTTTCTCACATATTAAGGATTATAAGGTTGAAAGGTCTTCTCACCTAATTGAATCTAATATTAAGAGCTATCCTAATGAAATCTAGTTTGGATTGGTTATTGATTGATACCTTTCCATGGATATTGACTTTGCTTTTGTAACACCTCAGAATCTAGTAGACAAAGCTAGGGGCTAAGTGCTTGGTATGAACTAGAGAATTGGGCCTTGGCACCCTTCATGAGTTCCCACACGAGTTGTGAAGGTCACCACGACTCGTGGTGGTGCCCATGATGCCTAGGCATTAGCTAAAGAAGACTGCCTACATCCCACAAGAGCCTAGAAGGCTTGTGGTGGTCACAACGGATCGTGGGACCACGCGTGGAGGTGAGGTAGTAGCTTCACAAGGCTGCCAAAAAATAGCGACTCTCCCCACAAGCCACTAGACGGCTCGTGAAGGCCACCACGAGCCGTGAGAGGGGTCGTGGTCATGAGTTAGATTTTTAGGGGTTAAGGGGTGGCAAGCTAGGCTACTGGTCAAGGGCCAAGGGCATCACAACGGACCGTGAAGCCCCACACGAACCGTGAAGTCGTCCGTGAAGGTTTTTCATTAGACTTAGAGTGTAGGGTCAACTTCAAATGATCATATATGTTAGCTCAAAATGAATTAGGTGGGCCATGACCTATAGAATTAAAGGTCTGTGAGTCCTCTTTCCAACGACTTTGCCCAATTCCGATCTCGGGGTAAAAAGTTATGCCCTAAATACTGAAGTAGTTTCAGGCTAAAAATTCTTCACTACCCGTATGACGGGTTGTGGTGATGATGACAATCCGTGAAGGCGTTCTTCATGCCATTTCGACAGTTAACAATCACGTAACTTCTTTGGTCTTTTCCCAATTGCTTTAACTCAAAGTTATGTCATATTTTCCAAGCCTAGGACCCCTATTTAAGGCATTTTAACCACAAAAATCACCCAATTAAGTCATTTATTCCAAAACCCAAATAATTCCCAAATTTCATCCCCTTCACAATATTTCTCTCTCTAAAACTCAAGGAAAAAGAAGAGTAGAATTGGATCTAGGGCTTGAAGAAATCAAAACTTTCTACCTCAATTTATTTGGAGAATCATCCTAAGGTATGGTAGCTTTTCATCTATGGGTGGCTTTCACCCATAGAGCCCTTCCAAAGTTCAATTTCAAAACTAGTGTTTTCCCCAAAAGTGGGAGTTTGACTTCAATCTTGTGGGTTCATTCCAAAAACGTTTTCAATGGTTCTTTTATGATTATGATTGAATGGATGAATTGTTGTTGGTTTATGATGAATTCCACCAAGAACCCATGAAATCCCTAGTTTTCCCCAATTCGGATCTTAAAGTGTGGGTATTGCTATATGTTGGTTCAATTGAGTAGATAATGATTTTTTATGATATAATTACATGATTGGTATGATTATACATGTATTCTTGATTAACAAAAGATTTTAGGGTGAGATTAATATAGTTTGGTTTATGCCATGGAAGAGGCAATTGAGGGCTTAGATGTGACCTTCTAAGATTGATGAACTACTTTATGAATTACTTGAGATTAGACGAACTAAAGATGAATTACTTAAAAGTAAATCTTGTAAACATGAATTGATTAGATTAGGGCTTATGTGATGGATCATGGTTTAGTGATATTGAGATTGAGTTTGTATGATGTTATATGACTATAAATGATTAAGAATGAAGCATGTGGTTTGATTATATTGAGAATTAGGTATACATGATGATCATGTGAAGTATTTCTTGAGAGTAAGGTTTGTAGTATGAAGATAACTTCTAGGGTTTTAGTGGTAAAAGCTATTATAAATGAGCTAATGATGTTAAGGCTTTAAGAGGGAATCTATTATGGGTGTTGAATCATATGTGGTTTTATTGTGGAAAGACTCCACCAACATGACCTTGTCACGGCCCGAGAGCACCCCTAGTCGTAACGCGGCGTACTCGACCCCGAAGGGGTCTAATACAAGTGATGAGTCCATAAACTGGACTCATTTAAGGCTATATTTTATTATAAATTGTGTCCTCAAATGCTTATTTTATCTCAATATATGATGAAAGCCTTTAAGTTTCAGGTGTTTGAAGTTTAAAGGAAAGCATGGACACTACTTCGCAAAAAGGAACGGAAAGGCTGAAAGGAACAAGAAAATGAAGACTTGATGATCGCCGAGTCCACTTGGAAAATCGCCGAAGGGCCTCACTTCACCTTTTGTTCCAGTGTGCTGAGCACTGAAGGAAAGGATCAAGTCGGCAAAAAAAGGGAGCGGTCGGCGCATCGCCGAGAAGGACCGCGAAGTAGTACTATATGGCCCAATGACCTAGAGCACGACGATGTCGAAGGATAGTGCAAGACGGCGATGAACTACACCAAAGGGAGAATTGCCGAGTTGATCGGCGATTTTGACTAATGTCGTCGAGTAATCCACCGCAGCATAGATTTTTGAAAACTGTAAATACTCGTTGAGAGTTATAGCTTAGTATTAGATTTTAGTAGGAGACTTTAGTATCAATTTTTGTAGTATCATTAGACAATATAATTTTAGTACTTTTTATTTTTACTCTCAAGTTTGTAGAGGGTTTTGGAAACTTGAAGAAAGGAGTTCATCTTCCCCAAGTTGGAAGTGGGTCTTCTCTATTCTTCTTTCTTTGCTTAAATCAAGGTTTAATTTCTTATACCCATATGATTTCACTATCATTTTAGGTGTATTTTGTTATTTCTTTATGGGTGGCTAAAAAACCTCATTTTTAGGATGTGATTTAGCAAATATGTTTTGATATTATTGTTGGGTCTTGCTTGCTGATAGGTTAGATGTAATTTAATGGTGATTTCACCTAGTGGTTGTGGTTTAATTTAATGGGTTTGTAGTTGCAAATACAAATCCACCCATGTGTTTTTGGCTTGCCCGAGAGGGAGGTCGCGAAACCAAGACCACTAGACTGTTGGCCTAAGGAGTGGGTCGACATGAGGTTCAGCCCGAGAGGGTGAGTCCTAGTCCCATATCCTAACACTCAGCTCGAGAGAGTGAGTGGGGTAAGGCGTAGGCTGGTCTTCATGCTACAAATGGGTGTCCGAGAGGAAAGCATTTGAAACGGGGTAAGTTTCCTGAAAGGGAGCTTATTTTCAGCTAAAGCTTAGCCTAGTCACTATTATCTTGCAAATTGCTTATTGAAAGCATGTACTCAATTATCTATCTCAACTTGTATTGCGGTCACACCCCAAGAACTCTTCCCCATACTTGATTTTCTTGTTATTTTTGTTGTTTTTTCTATACTTGTGACAAACCCCCAAACTGATATTTGACACTTTTGTGTCCCCCTCTAATTTACAATGTTTTTAATCGTTAATGTCTTTAGCTACGACTACTTAGAACTAGATTTTATTTTTCTATTAATTCTCAAAACTGCTCCCTTGGAACACGACCCCAACCCTTGGTTGGGCTACTATACTATTGCACGATTCGTAGACACTTGTACTAGAAGTTTTGTCATTGATTACGAATCTGAAACATCAAAATGGCTCCGCTGACGGGGAGTGGTGTTCCTTGATAATTTGTAGATTAATAGAATTTTTGTTCTTCTTAGTTGTAGTTCACTAACATTAATTCTAGTTTTATTTTTCATAGAGTCGTCCATTTAGATGAGCATGGCTGAGTAGAGTAGTGGAAAATTGGTTCAAATGAGCCAAGGAGTCCAAAAGGACCTCACGCTGACAACACATGCATCTCAGCTAAATGATTTGGCCACCAAAATCTCAGAGGTGGAACTTCAATGCAATAGCTAAGGGAGGTACACACCCCCTCATGAGCGGTGGAAGTCTAGAGATGGGGAAAAAATCGTGTCGAGGACACACTTCAAATCATTCTCCAAAATATCACCGATCAAGATCGGGTGTTGGAAGAAATGAAGGAGAATATCGAAGTGTTGAATCAAATGATCGGCTCTCACTCTAGATCAATCCATCTAATCAAGTAACTCCTGAGTTTTGCAGTGCCTCTTCTCCATCCAAATGACATATAGGGGTCACCTAGTGACACTAGGGCTAACCCCAATAACCGAGAATGAAACAGGATTTGCGTCGTGCCACGATGTAATATATGGAGCTTCTTGGGAGGCAACCCAAGGTTTTACTGCTTTTAATTACTATGTTAGAATAATGGTGTGTTAGCTTTGCGGGTTAATGTGGGAAAGGTGTTGAAAAGTGCAAGTTGGCGAGCCAAGGATCCAGTTGGCGAATCGCCGAACCTATCGGTGATTTCGATTTAATCTGCCATTGTGGCCCCATAATAAGGGATATCCTATAAAACTCGGTGAGATAAGTATGCATTAGGCGCGTCACCGAGTTGATCGATGACAAGACTACGTTGCCCAATGGCCGAGAACTGAACGGTTATATAAAGGCCAAAGGTCAAAATTTTGAATCTCTCAATTTCCCTCGTTTTAAACTTCTTAAAATCACACCAAAGGTACTTTTTATTAGATTTTTACCTTAAATTAGTATTTTAGTAGGTAATTAGTGCTTGAGGTTGGATTTCTTTGCTGCCTAGCATTTCAAAAAAAGAAAGAAAATTGATCAGCATCGAAGGTTAGTCTCTAAAACTCCAAACTTATTTGTGACAATTTTGCACTATTTTGCAATTTTAGAATTAGGATGGCGTGTGTTGAGCCTCTCTGATAGAAATAGGGTGTTGTGATACTATTGTTAATTTGAAAATTTTACCTAAAATGCTTTCATAGTCGAATGCCTTAGTGTTTGCGCTTTGATTTGAATGAACTTGTAATGGGCGACTACATTCTTAAGGGTACTCGTGGTTAAAAAGCCAAATTTGGTGAAACCAGAAAAAGTTTGAGTACTCCAATGTATGGGAAGTGTGGGTCCTGTGTGAATTTCTTGTATACATGCTTTGATTTTGCTTTTTAAGCTTGTAAGGTCAGTTCCGAGAGTTGGGGTGATAAAAAGGCACGTTGTGTCATTCGGCAAGCTGGGTCAAGCTCACCCAACGATTTGGTGGTTCGCCTATGGGTTATAGACCGCTCTTAATTCATGTCCTTAGTGCTGTAAAATCTGTAACTTTTAGCGGACACATTCGTAATCACCGAAAGTTGTCGGCGACTCGCCGATAGGACGTTGAATCGCCCTTTGCAGACCCATTATACTCTCTTTCACTGTATATTTTGGCGGATAACCTTGTCATCACCGAAAGTAGTCGACGACTATCCAAATAGGATATTTCAGTGCAAATTTGCCTAAAGTTTCAGCAAACCCTTTTAGCGAGCTCGACCTAGCTCGTTGAAGAGGTTTGGCGACTAGCAGACTGGATTAATGAGTCTTTCTGCAAAAATATTCTCTGTGGTTGTGTTGAGTTTTGCCTAATCTCTTGATCTTTTGCAGGTATGGTACGCACAAACTTAAATGAGTCACCTCAAAAAAAGGCAAAAGGAATTATGATAAAAAAAGAAGGATCACGTCCTCAAAGAAAAGAAAGCAAGATCTCCCACCGGGAGATAAAGGCAAACGAAAGAAGCATATTGCTAGAAAAGGGTCAGCTATTGAGCCAGATTTGTCTTAGCCAGATAATGAACAACCCTTGATTCACCGACAGAACAGGCTCAGAGATAGACATCAATCCACACCCACCATAGTTCCATCAGCCGTAAGTCCTCTTGCTAATGAATCAATGCCAGCCCTAGCACCACCTCCAGTGGCCCCTGCACTCCTCGTAGATCCACCTCCACCCAGATTACTGAACAGATAAAAAGGTGATGGTTTACGAACCATTCTAGAAGAAAAGATACTATTTGTGGAGGGTCTGGAAGGTAAGCATGTTGAGGTGCTTGATACCCTCAGGTATCATGAGTTTGAGCAGTTCACTAGACCACGGGGCCCTAACATCCTTTCCTGGTTTCGGGAATTCTACTTAGCCTATGGGGAGTTGGTTCTGAAAAATAAGAAAAAGGCTAGTGAATTTCGATCTGTGAAGTCGGTTATGGTCAGAGGCAAGGAGGTGGAGTGTCATAGCGAGCATATTAATGCTTTATTGAGTCGACCGCTACACTCAGAACTGCCCTACCAGGGTTTGCCTATTGTTCCATCCCTAGATAACTTGAAAGGTTGGTTAGATCTGATGATTTCTGACATCACCCCGAGGTGGATGGATGCAGGAGATCCTATTGAGAAGAGGGATATGAACATTGCCTCCCGGTACTGGTTTGGCTTCATCAGCAGCATTATCATGCCATCACAAAACGAGTCTATCATGTATCATCCTAAGGTGGCCTGCCTTTGTTCTATCATGGCCATGAGGCGGATCGACCTGGGACTGTTGGTTTCACAAGAGATGGCTATGAGATCAAAACAAACACATATGTCTCTACCTTTTCATGTTCTGATCACTGAGTTATGCTGGCGTGGTGGAGGGCCCCAGGATCTTGTGAGAGATATAGAGGTCAACCCATCTTCCTCCACTATTATCCAATGTATAGAGGCCGAGTTCACACGAGAGGAGGCTGATGGGAGGAGAGCATCTCTAGCAGATACTTCTCCAGAGGTCAATGTTGACTCATTACCAGCAGCAGAACCTTCGTCTACTCCAACATCGGAGTCTTCAGGTATACCCACCCCTTTTTCTCAGACCCTAGGTGCCTCATCTTCTTCTCAGCCTACCAGGGTCACTTATGCCATAATCCTAAAGATGGGGCGGCTAGCCTCTTCAGCGGATGTGAGGGCAACGCGATTGAACAGATCCATCCTAGGGATGATTGACAGTGCCATCTTGACTGCATTGACCCCTCTTAGGACCACAATTGATGATCTGACTGCCAGAGTCACTGCTTACGATAACAGACAGGGGGAGACACCCGAGGTTTCAGCATTAAAAGCTAAAATAGAAGAATTGAATAAGGATGTCGCCTATTTGAAGGCAATCAACTTCACTATACTGATGGAGAAAGCAGATGAGGAGGATGCCCATGAGACCTCAGGGATTTCTCTGGCTACTACCGGAGATGTACAGAGAGACGATGCAGGGCATGCAGAGTCAGATGCAGAGACTGAGGATGAGTTGATATCTGTGAATGCTGAGGAGACACAGAAGAGCATAGAGAAGGGCATATTCAGAGACTTGCCAGATATTATAGGGGAGGTTGTGCAGCCGATGATCCAGACATCATCGACTGAGACATCCACAGCAGCTCTCAGTGGGTCTGGCATTGCTATTCCATCTGAGGCTACTCCGAGCACTTATGCCCATGCACATATTGACACACCATCCAGTGAGACTGTGATAGGGAGAGAGACTACATAGATAAGACCTTTCTTTACCTCCCTCTCTGTCTTATTATGCTTTTACTTTTGAATACTCTTAATTGCATTTGAGGACAAATTGCTTTTGTTTGTGGTGGGGTGAGGCCCACACCTTTTATGTTGAAAATTTTGTGTTTTGTATATATTTTGGTTGTTCTTTTTAAAATTGTTTTTACACTGCTTTTCGTGGATGTTTGAGCTCATGGCTCCTCTTTTTGATTGACCCTTCCAATTTTTTTGTTTTTTCGAAAATTTTCACCATCGCTTGTGTTGAAAGTGGTTGTTCGTTTGCAAAATTTAAGTCTCGGTTTTGATCAACACTAATGACTTGAATAGTGCTCTCAATTGAAGGAACTTGAATGTGCGGCTACGACTAGACCAAATGAAGTTGCATACACAATATGTGAACTCTTTGCATCTTGTTGTGATTAGCCATTTATGGAATTGATTCTCTTGTAATGACTATTGCACACTAGCGAAAGTGTGTAGTCTTGTTTGACATAAGTGTCGATGCCTTGTTTGATTAGCTTACTTTGAACCATGCATGAATAAACCCAGAATTGGCCCTGTTAGTCTGATTGATTTAGAAAGGTGTCCTCTTTATATGATCTTAGGCAACTTTAAAGAGTGTGAGTCAAATTTTACATATACCTCTTTTGTGTCCTGCCCATGAGTGTGTAAAACTCTTTGAACACCCCTAGAGCCTTACCTTTCTTTGGAAGAACCTTGATGAATCCTAGACCTTACTTAATCCACTACCTATAATCCTCTTGATTTTTGATTTAGTGATTAGCCAACATAGGCCAAAATCCTAAGTTGGGGGTGTGGTGAAAAGGAAAAGGAGAAGTCAAGAAGTGCAAGAAAAAGTATCTCTAACCCATGGTATTGCAAAACAAACAAAATGGAACCCTATCAAAAAAAATAAAAAAGAATATTTATATATAACAATTTTGGAATAAAGGTGAAAAAGGAATTGGATTTACAAGCAATACATGGATAGTGAATGAAAGGATGACTTAGAAGCACTAGAAGAAAACGTGACAAGGAAAATGAGAAGAACGTTTTGAGAACACCACATCTCATGAGGATGAAAAAATCACTAAGCCTAAATGACCATACCTATGCACTCAACCCCATTACAAGCCTTGAAAAGATCTTTTTGATCTTGATTAAGCCGAACCGAAAGTCGATTGGAAAATAAGGCCAAACATATGGGTGAATGCATTGTGTTCCTCTTTTTGAGTGTGAGCGTTGCATCTGATTCCTTATCTTAAATTGAGTAGCCTCTACGTGTGAATATGGAATCCTTCTTTCTGTGGCATTTAGATACTTTTGTTGAACTTGAGCCTGCATTAGTAGAAAGTATTGTGAGCATGAGAATCTTTGGTAATGACGTGTCACAACTGGAATCTTTGAGTACACAATTGTATCTTCGCATAAGTAATTTGAATTCTTGTTGTGTACATTCATGATTGACTCTTGTATAGCACTATTTGAGACATCCTTTTTGAACAGCTGAACTTGAGTTTGCTTGAGGACAAACAAAAGTTTAAGTTGGGGGTGTTGATGAGTCCACAAATTGGACTCATTTAAGGCTAAATTTTATTAGAAATTGTGTCCTCAAATGCTTATTTTATCTCAATATCTGATGAAAACCTTTAAGTTTTAGGTCCTTGAAGTTTAAAGGAAAGCATGGACACTACTTCACAAAAAGGAACGAAAAGGCTGAAAATAACAAGAAAATGAAGACCTGAGGATCGCCGAGTTCACTTGGCGAATCGCCGAAGGGCCTCACTTCGCCTTTTGTTCCAGTGTGCTGAGCCCTGAAGGAAAGGATCAAATCGGCAGAAAAAGGGAGCAGTCGGTGCATTCCTGAAAAGCTCCACGAAGCAGTACTATGTCGCCTAATGACCCAGAGCACGACGATGCTGAAGGATGGTGTAAGATGGTGATGAACTACACCACAGAGTGAATCGCCGATTCCGACTAATATTGCCGAGTGATCCGCCGTAGCACAGATTTTTGAAAACTATAAATACTCGTTGAAAGTTATAGCATAGTATCAGTTTCTGTAGTATCATTAGACAATATAATTTTAGTACTTTTTATTTTTACTCTCAAGTTTGGAGAGGGTTTTGGAAACTTGAAGAAAGGAGTTCATCTTCCCTAAGTTGGAAGTGGGTCTTCTCTATTCTTCTTCCTTTGATTAAATCAAGGTTTAATTTCTTATTTTCATTTGATTTCACTATCATTTTAGGCGTATTTTGTTATTTCTTGATGTGTGGCTAAAACCCCCTATTCTTGGGGTGTGATTTAGCAAATATGTGTTGATATTATTGTTGGGTCTTGCTTGATGATAGGTTAGATCTATTTCAATGGTGATTTCACCTAGTGGTTGTGGTTTGATTTAATGAGTTTGTAGTTTCAAATACAAAGCCACCCATGTGTTTTCGGCTTACTCTAGAGGGAGGTCACGAAACCAAGACCACTAGACTGATGGCCTAAGGAGTGGGCCGACATGAGGTTCATCCCAAGAGGGTGAGCCCTAGTCCCATATCCTAGCACTCAGGTCGAGAGAGTAAGTGGGGTGAGGTGTAGGTTGGTTTTCATGCGGCAATTGGGTGTCCGAGAGGAACGCATTTGAAACGGGGTAAGTTGCCCGAGAGGTAGCTTATTTCCAGCTAAAGCTTAGCCTAATCACTATTATCTTGCAAATTTCTTATCGAAAGCATGTACTCAATTATATATCTGAACTTGTATTGCGGTCACACCCCAAGAACTTTTCCCCATACTTGATTTTCTTGTTATTTTTCTAGTTTTTGCTATACTTGTGACAAAACCTCCAAACTGATATTTGTCAGTTTTGTGTCCCCCTCTTATTTACAATGTTTTTAATTGTTAATGTCTTTAGCTATGACTAGTTCAAACTAGATTTTATTTTTCTATTAATTCTCAAAACCGCTCCCTTGGGACACGACCCCAACCCTTGGTTGGGTTACTATACTATTGCACGATTCGTAGACACTTGTACTAGAAGTTGGGTCGTTGATTACGAATTCCAAAACATCAATGCGCCTCATAGCATTCTTGGACATAAGAACATAGTAAAATAGAGAAGAATTAAAAACTTTCCTTTACAATTGAAAAGACTTTTATTAAAAAGCAAGCAGAAGACTTCCTAGACTTTGTACACTATGTCTCAAAGCATCTAATACTTTGAATACAACATTGGGACATAGCCCATACAAAAGCTTTAACATTAACTACAAGACATAAAAGGAACATAATGGGTTTTGTCCTCAAAACTATGAGGAATTACCATGTCTTCATCTTCAAGCACCTTTGAAACCTATCCTTCAAGCATAGAACACCAATATCCCCAAACCCTACACTTTAGTAAGAAAAGGGGAAGAATGGGGTTAGCACATTAGATGTACTAAGTATGATGACCATGCAAAAACATGCTTAAAAAGGACATTTGGTTGAAAGCCATGCTTTTATGCCATTTTGGTTAAACTTCATGAACATTGATACAAGAGGCATAATAGAAGTCACAACCAACATACAAAGTCAGATAATTCACATTTAAACAAGATCACATATAAACATTTACCTTCACCTTGCGCCTCCACCTCAAGTAACCCTCAAGCTACACCTTGTGCAATGTATGGGTAGCGTCCCATACCACCACCCACACTAAGGTACCACCCTAAGGTCACCAAAAGTGAACTTACCATTCATCCTTTCCACCTTTACACAATAAAGCATTTAAGAGACATAAACATTACATGAATCACATCATCATATTAAGACCAACATCTACGACATCCTTAATAGTCATACATTTGCAATGTGCAAGTAGCATCGCATACTACTACTCACACTAAGTACTCCTTTGAAGTCACCATCGACAAGGCACATTCATATACAATAAGTCATGACAAGGAAGTAGCTCATAATACAATTCAAGTATAGCATGCATCTTTATATCTAAACATTTATCCCAACACTTCTCGTTATGTTCATTTAGGACACATTCAGGCATTTAGAGGACTTTCATTCATTAAACATTAGATCAAAATTCTCCTTAACTTCTTCCTAGGAGTACATTCAAACAATAGTCATTAAGACTTAGAGAACTCAATATGACCCTCTCAAAGCCTACTCGTGCAATACATGGATAGCATCCCAGACTACTACCCACACTTTGTAGAACTCCTCAAGAAACCATAATGTACATCTCACATGATTGGAATAAGCATTTAACCGACATAGACCATGAGAGCTAGATCATGGAATCTGATGTACTGTCCCACATCGTAAGGGTTGGTATACTTGCCTAAGCTAACCGATATTTAGCAAAGTGGATCCACTAGCTAAACTTATGTGGGCACATAGTTAAGGGACAAGGATATTGCTACCAGATACCCCGCCTCAACTCACGTGAGGGCATCCTTCTTAAGAGATTGCTACTAGAAGCCCCGCCTCAACTCACGTGAGAGCTTCCATCTTATTCAATATCCTCTTGGTGCTTAGCTTACATTCCCATAGAGTATTTTACCATTCATCACATTAAGGGATAATAAATTACTACTTGACACCCCACGTCAACTCACGTGAGGGCATCCATCTCAACCCAACATTCATTCATTGGATAGCTCATAGATTCAAAGTTGAGAATATCCTTTCATCTAAGAATCCCATTATCGTTCATTAGTGTAAGATCAAGAATATCCTTTCAATCAACACATCATTTTCACTCATTAGAGTACAATTGATAATAGCCTTTTAATAATTACTTCATCATTAATGCTACCATTGAACCTCATTCATTTTTCATTCAAGTGTGTTAATAGAGAGACAACCCCCAATCCTAACACAATTAACTTCTAGACATGATCATTATTCATTCATTTAGAACACACACATGCATCATATCACATTCATATATACAACATCATGATAATACTTCAATTCCTCACACTATGCCTTCAAGTCCATGATCACAACATACAAAGCAATTAAACACCTCCACCTTTCAAGTGGATCAACATCTCTAATACAATTCTACTACAACAAGTAAGTAGGTCAAACTTTCCCTTTCAAGGCTATCATCAAAAAGCCTCAATTCACCATAATTAGGTATATATGATGATACAATTCAATAACCCAAAGCAATTTACGCATAATCTATCAACATTCATTCATAATCAACAAACCTACTTCATAAAGGCACAATTTAGAATTGAGAGAAATCATGGGTACATGTATTTCATCTTAAATAATCAACTAAACATCAATATAATCATAATTTATCATTTGAAAATGTTTGATGCAAGAACCCATGAGATTGAGTAAAACCTAGGGTTTTTGTGAAACTTGAAAACTTGGAAACTTCTTTGAAATTAACTCTAGGGTGAAAGATAACCCTAGATTAAGGATAACCATACCTTAATAGATGAAATCCATGAAAACCCACTCAAATAGCCATCCTCTTCAAGCCCTAAGTTTTCTTTTTCTCTTGGTCTACAATGGAGTTCTAGAGAGAAGATATTTTGAGAGGGAAGGGTTTTGATTTGTGGAATTTGGAGAATGAAATTTAAAATAGGTTTTTAATGTTTTAATAATCTTAAAATATTCTAATAAACACAAAATAACCGTCCAAACACTTAACTAAGCAATGGGTGAATTTACCACTTCACCCTTCACTTGGCCGTGCCTCTTGACAAATTGCAGACATGGTTCACGAGACCCCTATCCACGGTCCGTGGATCGGGTCAAGAACCATACTGTTCCTCCACCAACTGAGGTTATGGCTTGCATTAGGGGTACATGACCTACGGAGGCCATCCACGGGGTGTTGATGGACCTACGGGGCGTGGACCCC
This sequence comes from Solanum piurae, assembly GCA_029582685.1. Classification (NCBI taxonomy): domain Eukaryota; kingdom Viridiplantae; phylum Streptophyta; class Magnoliopsida; order Solanales; family Solanaceae; genus Solanum; species Solanum piurae. The sequence goes on along the minus strand of JAJOOO010004025.1, from coordinate 7,003 downwards.
TTCCATAGGTCACCCCATTTTGGGCAGCCCCATGGTTTCCTTGGGGTCTTGGGGTTTAGACTTAGAGTCCTCCTCAAGGACCATTTGTGTTGTTCTTGGGGTGTGGTACCTTGACGTCTAACATCTAAACACCTCAAACATGGCTCGGGACAACCTTAAACCACTTCAAAACTCAAGACACACTCACACCAAAATCAAACGCACACACATTAGGCTCTAGTTTCACTAGTTCATTTTTTGGGTTGTTACAGACCTATATTATGATTATTTGAGATCATGCATATAATGAATTAATTACTTTAATCATGTATTAATGGAGGAATTTCTATGGTTTTGATGTAGAATTTCCTCTAAGAACCCATAAACCCCCATGTCCCCAACTTGTGACCTTATGATGTGCGTGAGTTGTAGTGAGATGAATATCATGAGATTTTGTTGTAATAGTTTAATTTTTTGAATTATGTTTCCATCCATATCTAATGTAGTAATTCTAGATAGGTTGGTTGAATGTGATCTATAGTCCTTGAAGGGCAAGATATGTGAATTATGTATGATGATGAGGGATATGTAAGGGCCATGAGAACACTTTGACAGTAGCGTGAATATGATTAATATCTAGCTGATGTTGTGTTGGGTTGATTTCATTATTCACACGTTTATGTATGAAGTATAACATGATGTGAAAGGTTTTTCACATATAGTGATTCTAACAGTTGAAGACCAGTCACCCCTATTGAATCTAGGAGCCTTAGCCTGACTTTGTTGGATTGAGTGTCAAGACACCCTTCCATAATTAGTAATTTAAGTCAAGACTTAATATAAACTCAATGGGAATTATTCTTAGCACCGAGCGGATATTGACAATGAGATGGAAGCTCCTCCATTAGTAGAGGGCGGGTTTCTAGAAGGGGTCTCATAGGATGGAAGCTCCTGCATTAGTAGAGGGTGAGTATGTAGAAGCAATCTTCTTATCCCATAAACTATGTGCCCACATAAGTCTTTAGCTATTGTATCCACCTAAAAACTAATACATTTTAGTTCTACCTTAGGCAAGTAGGACACCCATTTTCAGTATGGGTGAGACACCGGATTCCATGATTAAGCTCTCATGGTCTATGCTTGTTAAAGCTAATTCCCACAAGGTCATGTTTAGGATGAACTATGGCTATTCAAGAAGTACTACTTAGTGTGGGTAGGGGTATGTGACTTCATCCATGCATTGCACAAGTAGGCTTTGAGAGTAGTTATGGTAGGTTCCACTATTGTCATGATTATTCATATAGTGAATGTGTTTGTGACTAGATGGAAATGGCATATTATGTTAATGCTACTTGTAATGTTGTAGGCTATTTGTATTTTTGTCATGACTTGTTTTCCTTAAGGTGGTTAACTAAAAGTGAGTGTTTCCTTGTCTATAAGAAATAGGCTAAAGATGGGATCCAAGAATGGTAATCATGACTATGGTGGCCTCAAAGGGATACTTAGTATGAGTGGTATTATGAGATGCCATTCATAAAACAAGTATAACTTAGGGTTACCTAAGAGATGGTTCTATTATGATATAATGATCGATATGATAAGCATGCTTGTGAGTTGTGTTTTACACTAAAAGTGCATAATGATTCTCAACTTAGTAAATACACGCTTTTCAACTAAAATGTCCCTGTTTACATGTTTTAAAGGATTTTCTTCATGGCTATCATACTTAGTGCATATTTGTGCTAACCCATATTTCTTCTACATTTTTCACAAAGTGCAGGGTTTGGTGATATCGACTTCCATCCTCGTGGCTAGGATCATACTAGATCAAGAAGAAGAAGTGTGGTGAGTACTCATAGCATTCAAGGACTTGACCATTATGTCCTTTAAGTCTCTCTTTTATACTTTAGACTTTTGTATGGGCTATGTACAAAAGTGTTATTCAAGTGTTGTAGATAGTTCGAGACATAGTGTTGTTGATTTCCACTTATTTTTATAAAAAACTTCGATTGTAAATAAAAGTTTTAGATTTCCGCACTATTTCCTATTATCTTATGTTATGATATTCTATGAGGCATATATGATGTTTTTGAGAGTCTTGTACGCCGTTTCACATCTAGGTGGTAGCCTAGGGTTGTGAAAACTTTGATTTGCAAGATGAAGTACCCTTCCATGGATGATAAGTGATTTAACGTTTAAAGCACACCTCATCAAATTCTAGGTGTTCAACAATCGTAAATCAGTATAAAAGTCAACTAAATGAGTTGGGGTCGAAGCCCACAAGGAGTGGTACGTGTTTGAAATTCAATTAGGAAGTGCAAACGTGGTCTAATCAGCCATATGAATAGAAATTATCAAAAAGAACATTAATCAAATTAAAGGGGTGACACGAATGTCAGATGGGGGTTTTGGTTTTAGTTATGAACTACAAACAATCACAAAAACTTCAAATAACAATAGGGAGAAGGATTCTAGGGATGTGATCGATTATAGGCAAACATAGGCATATAGGTAATTGCAACTACTAGTAAATCGCTAAATATCAGTGAGTAGGCTAGACTATAAGGGAGATAGTTTTCTCTCGAACAACTACCCCGAATCAGGTGATTTCTTTCGAACATCAACAAGCATAATAATGAAAAACAACCCACACTTTAATTTATTCACTCTCTCGAGCTAAATGTGTGGGATTGGGTTTAGGATTTACTCTCTCGAGCTAAACCCAGATCAACCCAATACCCACAAACCATCAATCAATAATCTTAGTTCAAAAATCTCTCTCTCGAGTCAGCCAAGGACAGAAATATAGAACTGCATTTGCAACTACAATTCTTAAATTAAACCACAACTAATGATTAAACTCACTTTTAAATAGCACTTAAACAAGTAATTAGCAATACCCATAAACTAATTCAGCCCATAATCACATGATCACACCCTTACCAAATCGATTATCCATCAACTAGGTAAGAGTAATTTTGTCTTTACAATGCTTCAATTTGTCAAACCTTCGAAACCCACTTCTAAATTCTTCAAATTGAACTTCTCAAATTCTTCAAAGCTGTGGAAAACTATAGAGAAAAGAGTTCTAAGTGTTCCAAAATAAAATAAGATATTGAAAGACAAAAGATAGATAGGTAGATACTAAACTAAATGTTTAAAATCTAATTTATAGTCGCCAAATATAAGCTACGAATGTCCATTTGGCAAAGTAAGTCGAGCTCGCTGAACCACTAGGAGAGCCGCCATTTGACCTCTTCCATCGCCTTTTCGCCTTGCCATTCAATATCCTTAAGGTCTGTAATTTCGGGTGATCTATCTTCGCTTCGCGGAACTGCTCGGTGATGTGCCGACTGCTTCTTTTTGTCGCCAACTTGATTCCTTCCTTCAGGCTGGCACACTAGAACTTTAGGCGGTAGAACTAGCCATTCGGCGATTCACTAAACCCTCTTGGCGATCACAAGGCTTGCCTTTCTTCAATTCTTCAATTTGTTTTGTTCCTTTTTGCATGCAAGTGTCCTTGCTTTGTTCCTCAATCTATATATGTGAAAATCAAGGATTTAACATCAGTTTATGGAAAAAATTAAGCATTTGAGGACAGTAAATCTATCTAAATAAGGCCCAAAATGAGTCTGAATCTCACACTCATCACCACCCCCAACTTAAACTTTTGTTTGTCCTCAAGTAAAACTCAAGTTCAGCAGTTCAAAAAGGGTGTCTCAAACAGTGCTACAAAAGACTCAACATGAATGCACACAACAAGACTCAACTACTCATGCAATGATCAATTGTGCACTCAAATATTCAAATTGTCACTCACCATTATCAAAGATGCTCAAGTTTACAATACTTGCTTCAAATGCAAGTTCAAGTTCAACAAAGGTACTTAAATGCCCTCACAACAAAGATGATTCCCTATTAACACAAACTTATTCAACAATTTATAGTTTTGGAATCACATACGACTCTCACCCTCACAAAGATGAACACATGCATGACTTCACCTATAGGTTTGCCCTTATTTTCGCTTCTGCTCACTCAAGATCACAAAGGTCTTTTCAAGGCTTGTAACGGGGCTGAGTGTAAAGGTATGATAATTCAGGCTCAGTGGCTGCTACCATCATGAAATGTGGTCTGAACATCACTTTCTTCCCTTTCTTTAACAGTTTGATCATGCTCACAATTCATCCCATTATATAACTTCAAATGACTATCGGATACCCCATTTCTTTTGCAACCTTCAACTACTTTATTTCAAACGTTTTCATTCCTTTTTCTTGTGTCTTTTTTTTTTTAACATGGAGAGGTTCCATCTTTTCAACAACCATTGCTCGAAGGGGAATTTTTCACACTTCTTGATTTACCATCTCTTTTCACCACACTCCAAACTTAGGCTTTTGGCCTAAGTTGTCTATTCAAACAAACCACATTTCATGAGAGTTATGGGTGAAAGGATAAAGAGGGATAAAAATTGTTCAAGTTTCTTCCAAGAAAAGGATAAGACTCAAAGGGGTCCAAGCAAGGTTCACACAATCTCACAAGGTTGGCCACAAAAAGAGGTATCATGTCAATTTGTTTCACTAAAACAGCTACAAATATGCTCATGGCAAGAGTAATTGTAGTATTTTTAAAGATCGCCACAATTTAATTTGTGGGGTCCCTAAAACACCACAAATTAACAAAATGACCCCCATAAATTCAGCTAAGATGGTGGCTCTCCCAATGTTAGGTTAGAGTCCAATGAACAACTTTCTTATCCCATAACTATGTGCCTACATAGGATGCTTATTAGTTCTACTCTTGGCAAGTAGAACACCCTTCTTCGGTGTGGGGTCACACGATATCGGATTCCATGATTTAGTTGTCATTGTCTATGTCGGTTAATGCCTATTCCCATCATGTGAGATGTGCATTACAGTTTCTGGAGGAGTTCTATGACGTGTGGGTAGTAGTATGGGATGCTATCCATACATAGCATGAGTAGGCTTCAAGAGAGCTATAGTGAGTTCTCTAAGTCTTAATGACTATTGTATGAAAGTCCTCTAAATGAAGCTAATAAAGAATGTTGATTTGAATGTCTAAGGTAATGATGCATGCTATACTTGGATTGTATATGAGTTATTTCCTTGTTATGATTTATTGTATTTGAATGTTCCTTGCCTATGGTGACTTCAGAGGAGTACTTAGTGTGAGTATTAGTATGGGATGCTACTTGTACATTGCACAAGTATGACTTAGGGGTTGTCTTAGGTGATGGTCCTTATGTGATGAAATAACTTGTTAAAGGTTTAGGTCTCTTGTGTATGAGTATCATTGAAAATGGAAAGGTTGAATGGTAAGTTTACTTTTGGTGACTTTAATGTGGTACCTTGGTGTGGATTGTGGTATGGGACGCTATCCATACATTGCACAAGGTATAGCATGAGGGTTACTTGAGGTGAAGGCTAAATGTGAAGGTAAATAGTTACATGTTGATATTGTTCAAATGTGATGTTATAACTTGTGTAATGATTATATTTGTAATTGATGTCTCCTATGCTATTGCTCATGATATTTCTAAAAAGTGGCATAATGCATGGTTTCCAACCAAAATGTCCCTTTTAAAGCATGTTTTTGCATGGTCATCATACTTTGTATATTTTTGTGTGCTAACCCGTTCGTCTATGTTTTTAGTACCATACGGAGTTGGGGGAGCAGTATATGAAGCCTCACCATATTTTACACATGTTTTGGGCATTTAAGAGCCATTTTTTAGGTATTAAGAGATTTTCTCAGTTTTTTGTGGGTGTTAGACCATTAATATTTTTGTGATATTGCTTCCGTTGATTTTTTTGCAAAACCTTCATAGAACCCTCCGTAGATAGTTGGGAGAGCGGTATGTGAAGCGTCACTATTTTTTACACATATTTTGGGCATTTAAGAGCCATTTTATAAGAATTAGGCGATTTTATCAATTTTTCGTGTATGTTAGCCCATAAATATTTTGATGATATTGCTTCTAGATGATTTTTTTGAAAAACTTTTGCAGAACCCTCTGTAGGGAGGTGGGAAACTAGTACGTGAAACTTTACTATTTTTTACACATATTTTATTTATTTATGAGCCATTTTATAAGTATTAGGCGATTTTTCTCAGTTTTTTCGTATGTAAGACCATGAATATAGTTTTTTTGTATTGCTTACGGATGATTTTTTTGTAAAACCTTTACAGAATCATCTGTAGGGAGTTGAGGGAGCAGTACGTGAAGCCTCACTATTTTTTACACTTATTTCGGGGAGTTAGGAGCCATTTTATAGAAATTAGACAATTTTCTCAAATTTTCGTGTGTGTTAACCCATAAATATTTTGGTGATATTGCTTCCCGGTGATTTTTTTGAAAAACCTCAAAGAACCCTCCGTATAGAGTTGGTGGAGCAGTACATAAAGCCTCACTATTTTTTTAACATATTTTGGGCAACTAGAATCCATTTTGTAGGAATTCGTGAGATTAGCCCATTAATATTTTGATGATATTGCTTTCGTATGATTTTTTTAAAAAACATTTACAGAACCCTCCGTAGGAAATTGGGGGAGCAACATGTGAAGCCTCACCATTTTTTATACATATTTTGGGCATTTAGGAGCCATTTTAGTTAAGTTTATAATTTATTTTAGGAGAAATATAAGATTGAAACTCAAAAAATGTAAAGTTTTTGGAACTATATCGCAATTGTATTAAAGTTGAATTAGATATGTTTTATAATTGTATTAAAATCATGAACAGTACATTTATAATACATATTGCAAACTTTACTCTCTTCTTAGTGATACCAACCAAATGATTTAGGTAACACACTTAATAATACATTTATAATACATGCACACTACATTTTTAATATATACTGCAATTTGCAAACATCACTCATGTTCTTAGTGATACAAACCAAAATAATTTATAACACATATAATACATGTTTTATTCATGAATAATACAAGTTTAATTCAGTCTATAGATTATTGTCTTGTCTTTCGTTAGTTACGTTTT